>JBBPBX010040277.1:0-21429 GCA_038048925.1 Garcialebias charrua
AACAAGGAAAACAAACCTGGTGTGATGTGTAGCACTATCATTGATAGTGACTCAGAACACACAAATAACAGCAATGCCACGATTGCTGACAGTCACCAAGATACTGATGGTCAGGATGCTGACAATCAGGGTATAGACAGTCAACAAGATGTTGACTGTAACCATGACATCATTGTTACAGAGTCCGAGAGCCCCTCATCAGAAAAAGGGGGGGAAAGCGCACTCACCAAAGACAATGACTCGTCACAGACCGATCACTCAGACCCATGTGTGACTGCACTACCAGTACAGGTGAATGAAATTCACACAGACAATGGTAGACGTAACAAACGTCGAAAAAAACCTGATAGGTTCCTGTGTAACATTATCAGGAAGGGGCCCGCTAAGAAGGCTTACCTGTCAATCACTTTAGAAGGGGTCCTCACAGAAGAGGCCCTCCTGGATGGTGGGGCTGACATAACCATTATGTCTCCCACACTGTTGAAGGAGCTAAGGATAGCCGCTAGCGGGGTTGACAGGGAAATACCCCTCAAAGAATGTGCTGTAGTACTGCAGGGACTCTCAGAGACGAGAACAACCCTTACAGCTATAGCCATGGTTCATATGCAGATTGGTGAAATGACGCTATACCACCCGGTACACGTGTCCACCGTTGACTCATTCCCATTTTTGGTTGGCCAAGACTTTATAAACCGCTTCGACGCGATTATAGATTATGGTGATCAAACAATGTGGACCAGAGTGAGCCAACCACTGCCAATCGATATGCCTACACAAGGTGACACTGACTGTCTAACAGCAGGTACCGCGGAAGGCACAAAGGGGTCCTCCAACGAGAGCACAATCCCGGTAAGTGAACCTTCAGCAACAGGTGAGGCAGAAAAGGCCCAACAAGAGAGCCTCCTCTGCGAGCTGGAACAGTCAGCACCCACTGAACACTACCTACCACGGGTAGTCAAAGGTGTTGAGATCCAAGGATCCCACGCCGATGATGCTGTTTTGTCTCCTTGGACGGAGAAATCAGCGATCAGCCAAGCTTTCTATGGAACCTTGGTTGAGAAACAGTTGGGTCTAGATATGAACAAAAAGGCTTTCCGCTTTTCGTTAGACCCCAACGATAAACAGGTAATGACCGCAATAGGGATCATTGCCCTGAAACTAATCTGGAACCAACGAGAACTGGATCACCCGTTCCTCGTGGTCCCGAACTTACCACATGCAACCTACATAGGCTCTGACATTTTGGTAAGATTAGGTGTCCGAGTGGACATCAACAACAATGTACTGTGGTCACTGGATACGGCCACAAAGGACTCTCCTGTGCTGACCACAGAGAACCTTAAGGCTGGACAGACCATTCCAGAGGTCTGCCAGATTGCTAACAGCCATAACACTGCGGTACCACCTCAGGTTATGAACAAGCCAGTGATGTGTCACATCATGAAAGGACAAGCTAGTAGCACAAAACAGGCATACTTTCAACCATCTCCTATGTTTTTCAACTTAGGACTGTCCATGGAGGCCACATGCCAAGTGACCCTCGACTGCAGAACCACGACTGTTGCTGTGTGCAACACAAGCACAGAAGAGGTACTGATCCCAAAAAACACACAGCTAGGATGGTTGATCTCTACTGATTTTCATGATTTTGAGCTAAGCATTCCATTTCTGGGAGGACTCCCAGAAAACTTGATCCCAAATCAACACACGGGGCAAGTCTTGTTCACGAAACCAACACAGGCCATAGCTCTCTTCTCCCCCAATGATTCCGACCATGACACAGTCAACCGGTTCGGTTTCAACCGAGGAGACAGTCTAGGTCCTCAAACTTATAGTGCCCTACCTGTAGACAGGTTTCACGACACTGAAAGGGACTCAATGGAGCTCCCCAAAGGACAAGAACCCCTCTCAATTGCTTCACAGATTGAACAGGTGGTCGCTCAAGCCGACGCCCTGAAAACTGATGAAGAAAGGGACAAACTTCGCAAAGTTCTTTTAACGTATGAGAAATCATTCTCAGCTGACTCGATGGATTGTGGGTTGACCACGCTCCACACAGTGAGCATCCCAACCCCGCCTAATGCTCCCCCTGCATTTGTCAGACAGTACAAGATTCCTCTGGCAGCACATCAACCTATCAGAGAAATCATTAATGACCTGTTAGAAAAAGGTATCATCCGATACTGTAACAGCACTTACTCTGCGCCTTTATGGCCGGTGTTAAAACCAAATGGTAAGTGGAGACTCACTATAGACTACCGAAAGCTAAACAAACAAGTTCCCTTATCCAGATGGCCTATGACGCAACTCCAACAGGAACTGCCCAAGGTCACCAATGGTAAGTACTTCTCGACCCTCGACGTCGCCTCTGGTTTTTGGACCATCCCTGTGCGCGCCGAGGACCAGTACAAACTAGCTTTCACTTTTGGTGGCCGTCAGTACACCTTTAACAGGTGTCCCTTTGGCTACGCTAACTCACCTGCAGAGTTCAACATCTTCTTGAACAAAGCATGTCCAGACGCCCACGAGCGTGGAACACTGATCTACGTGGACGATGTCCTTTTGAGGCAGCCAACACTGGACTCACATTTGGCTGAGATCGACCACGTTCTGAATCAGCTGACAACTGCTGGTGCTAAGATATCACTGTCAAAATGCCAATGGTGCAGAACCAAAGTGGACTACGTTGGCCTACTTGTAGGTCCTGACGGAGTACAACCACAGCTGACTCGCACCCAAGGCCTCGACAATCTCAAAGTCCCCACCAATCTCAAAGAACTACAAAGTTTTCTGGGCGTGTGTAACTACTCGAACCAGTTCATCGAAAACTATGCGGACCTTGCGAAACCACTGACTGAACTCCTTAAAAAAGACGTACCATTTGTTTGGACTGACAAACAGCAACAGGCAATGGACGCTCTTATAAACAGGATCAAGTCAGCCCCTTGTTTAGTCTACCCAGACTACAACAAAGAGTTTTACTTGGAAGTGGGCTTCTCAGCTCATTGCATAAGTGCAGGTCTGTACCAGATACACGACAGAGACAAACGTGTAGTAGCCTATGCCAGCAAAACGATGGCAGGCCCCGAGTTGAGATTCTCAGACTGTGAGAAAGCTTTACTGACCACAGTGTGGGCAGTTAAACATTTCTCCAGCTACATTGGTGGACAGAAAATCATTGTGGAAACACAACACCAGCCAGTGACCTTTCTTAACAGTGAACGCATCAGAGATGGTGTGGTGACAAACTCACGTGTTGCAACGTGGCTCATGGCGCTTCAAAGTTTTAACCTAGACATACGTTATGGTCAAAACAAGAAGTCACATCTGGGGACGGACTTGGCAATCTGCCAGAAGTGTACACAAGATGTACCAGCCACCCAGCCGCCGGTTGAGGTAAAACCCCCAGTAACTGAAGACCCGAATCACCACTTCTTTGATGACAATATCTGCAAAGATATGACAACGTTGTACGTGGATGGATCTTCATTCCTCCGCGACAAGATCTGCAGAGCAGGTGTTGGAGGGGTCCTCCTCCAAGACCAAGAGCAGATAACTTTCAGCTACAAATTAGGCTCTCAGACTTCTCAGTATGCTGAGATTGCAGGAATCCTAATAGCTCTCCAGATGGTAGTAGAACGCTCCATCAAGACGCTAGTTATCTGCACTGACTCTAACTATGCTCGTTTGAGTTTCGCTTGTCACCTCGCTGTGTGGAAACAGAACGGTTTCCTAACAAGCGACAGAAAAGTGGTCAAACACAAAGAGCTTTTCATAGCGTGTGATCACTTGGTGACATCACACGACTTACAGATCTACTGGAAGAAAGTTCCAGGGCATTCTAGAGTCCCAGGCGATGACAAGCACTACAATGACATTGCAGACTCCTTAGCCAAAGAAGGAGCCGACGAAGGTCCTCTATGGTCCTTCGACCCCTCCTGGTTAATCGAGACTCTGCCAACACATCCTTCAGTCAGAGTTATGGCAGTCACACGTGCACAGGCCGCAACCAGACCTGCTGACAACGCAGTCTCTGTACGACCCGCACTGACTGACCCAGACATCATCCAACTACAAAAGTCGGATCCTGCTATCAACTCCATGATACTGTACCTGACTGATCCGAACAAAAATAGTCCGTCTAAAGACGACCTGGATTCCGATCCAGACCTTAAGGTCCTCTATCAGCTGCGCAAACAGCTAAAACTAATCAAGGGCATCTTAACTTTCGCTCATGGACCAACGTCCTCACCTGTGTTCGTGGTTCCCCATGACCAAAGGGGGGTGATGTTAGTTCATGCCCATGATCTCCCGTCCGCAGGACACAAAGGAGATAAAGCCACGCTGACGGCATTAAAACAAATTGCCTATTGGCCTGGAATGAAAAAGGATGTCAAGGACTACATTGAAGGGTGCGTGGTCTGTGGCCAGTTTCAGCCAACCAGACCACTTCACAGAGCACCACTGCAAAGCAGAGGCATTGCATTCCCATGGTCTGACCTCCAGATCGACTGGGTTGGACCACTCACTAAGAGCTCTAGAGGAAATAAATATTTTCTCACGGTAACCTGTGCATTCACCAAATGGGTAGAATGCCTACCAGCTCCTAACGACACAGCACAAACCACTGCTATGTTGTTAATGAATCATATATTCTCAAGGTTTGGACTTCCCCTTCGGGTGAACTCAGACCAAGGTACACACTTCACAGGTGAAGTGATGAAAGAACTGTGGAAGACGCTAGGCGTCAAGGCTAACTTTCATGTCGGCTACCACCCACAGGCTTCAGGCCAAGTAGAGAGAGCAAACAGAACTGTGGTGAGTATTTTGAAGAAATACGTGGCTGCAAACCACAAGGACTGGGACGTGAAACTCCCTCTGGTCCTCATGGCCATAAGAGCCACTCCACACACATCAACTGGCATCTCTCCCTTCGAGATGATGACCGGTCGACAAATGACTCTCCCTCTACACCTGTTGTACCAACCAGGCGACGCCGCCATGGCGACAGCCTACACTACACAACAATACATGAAAGATTTGAATGTACACCTCAGAAACACTTTTGCTTTCGCCCAGAAAAACCTGGAAAAATCCGCTGAAGGACGCAAGGCGTACTACGACCAGAAGGCCTCTCACAATGAACTCCAAGTGGGAGACAGAGTCTGGTACTATACGTTCGCTCCAGCAACCGGGAAAGGAGGGTCCGAGACCGGAACTCTCGCCCGCAAACTAATGCCCAGGTGGACTGGACCTCATCTGATAACAGACAAAGTGTCCTCAGTCGTCTACGAAATCAAAATCAGCAAAGGCCGCAAAGAGCCAATTGCTAAATGGGTACATCGAAATCAGATCAAACCTTACAAGGCGTTCAATGACTCCACAAAAGACAAAGATCTCACAAACTCACCGACTTCATGGGATAATAAGGTCGTCCAAACACAAGTTAGTAAATAAACTAATCAGGTTTAAACTACCATATTTCCCACCCTATAAGTCGCATTGTCCAATTTGAACTTAGAAACGCTAAGCCTAAAACCCACAACAAAAAACTAACCTTAACAACCGTTTAAATCCACGAGATTTAATTTGACCTCGGTCATAAAGTTGAGACCTGTTTTCTTGTGTGTTGCACTTTGGAATCTGACGACAAGAGTGTGTCGAAGCAGTGAAACGTTGTTTCCTTGTTGTTTAGTCATTACTGTTGTCATTAGTTGAGATATTGTTTGGTTCTGAACACTCCCAGCCAAAAAGGTTTTGCATTAACATTGGTTAATGAATGATATGGATTTAACTATGCCAACATGCAGTTCGTTTTGTTAAGTCTCAATCGTTGAAGAGTCAATGTAGTTTAAAGTTGCTCAAAGTACAATAAACTACATTGACCTCACAATTTCTAAATTGAACCGATCCGATCGTTTCAATTCTAGATTGTCTATTCATTTTGATGAGTCTCGCCATAGACTTCAAAATTTATTAGGAATACCAAATCCTACGTCGTTCGTCTAAAAGACAACAGACATTTAGATCAAACTATATTTCATTTTTATTTTAGTTTAACCTAAACTAAGTAATGAATGGAGGAATAGTTTGGAATTAGAGGCCTTCGTTACAGAAGCCCTCCAAAATTTTATAGGTACAAATCCCTATATCTAAATTTTACAGAATTGATCCACCCCTTAATTGGTAAGTGTAGCTGATCTAAACCATGATAGCTTACATACCAGGTGCATATAGGTAAGGCTTAATGTAAAATCCCAATCATAAGCCCACTTTAAAAAACCACATAATTGCATGACACATAGAACCAGAGTGGCACTGACTGGAAACCAACCAGCCAACAACCTTCGATGTGGGGACCTGCAGCTCCAACGCTTGGTCTTCAACCTTCGTCCAAGGGCCGCCTCCTCTGCGTCAATCGAGGGATCCCCTCTACATGCTGATTATGAAAACAATTGTTGCCGATAAAATCACCAACTCTAATCGATATGGAATTACTGCTGTGGAATTACCGCTGTGGATTATAAGACTTTGCTTTCCAAGGGATCACAGGCTTTGTTTTCCAGGAGTTAACAGACTTTGTTTTCCAAAGGAGTAAAAGCTTTTCGCAATGGGATTACCTCTGAACAGTATGAAATTTCCAAAAACTTTATGGGATTATAATTTTTGATTTTTCTTGTCCACTTGCTGGATTACTTCAAGATCAAAGACAGTTCAAGGTTTCCTTTCGTGTTGGACCCCATCCCCAAGGACTGGCGATGGCTTCCAAAAGGGGGGAGATGTAATGGACCTACCCAGGGTCAAATTAAGGTTTTTGAACTGTCCAGTGATGACCTTTACTGACCACTCAGTAAAGCAAGACATTTACTACAAAATCATTCATTTAGCTATAATCTGATAAATATAGTCACCAAAAGAGACTATTTCTATCTTTGATTTTATTCTAATGTGATCAAAAGAATAACTTTTGTCATTTTCATGATGTGTGCTTTTAAGCTGTGTCATTCTGTAAGAGTTAAACTGTGTTCACTGCTGTGTTTAAAGGTGAAGCCTTCGGGTCACAGAGACCGGACGGTTTTGTTTAGAAACTCAGAGACAGTCTCATGAGCAGGGCTCCAGCGTTATCTGTCTTTTTTCCTAAACATTTCTCTCTGCTGCTGGCTTTAACCTTGGGTATGATAAGACAAATGAACTCCTCGACTGGTCCTTCCTTAAGTACTAGTGCTAAGCTTTTGCTGAGACTTCAGAGTCGGCAAGAGTCGGAGAGAGTTGCTGGGAACTTCAAGAGATGTGAACTTTCCCAAGAGCTGGACACGTGTGGTCAAGAGCTAACGACCGGCGTCTTCAGCTAAGGACTGATAACAGGCTGTTATGAGTCTACTTCGAACAAGCGTAAGATCAAGAACTTGTCTATTCCTTCCTGGAATAAGTTTATCTTGAAGTCAGAGGCCTGAAGCTGACATATTCTCTGATGACCAAGCAAAACCAGGAGACGTTGGAAAACGTAAACCAGAACCTTGCTTGAAGGTATCGTACTGGTTCCCACAAGAATCCGTGCATCTGAAAGGCTACAAGGTCGTCCCTCTTACCGGGCAGTCGTCAAAAGGTAAAGAGCTGTTTACAAAACGTACTTGGATTTTAGCAGAAGTCGGATGAGAAGTGTCACTCTGGTATCATGCTCAGGATAATTTCTTCTTAAATCTTTCCTCCTATCTCTTTTCCCTCTCAATCTAAGCTGGAAACTATATTTTTTAAGTTAAAGAGCCCACAGACTAAATATGCTTAACATCTAATATTTATGTCTGTTGTGTTAAATTTAAGTGTGCTGACGTATTTGAATTGAAAGAAAGTGAAATCATGTCAATCAAGTGTAATGGTGTTAATTTAGTTGATTTATTTTAAATAAATGGTAGTGTCGCCTGGCATACCAAACTAAGTTAATGTCCATTGTCACTTAATGGCTCTGTTTATTTATCCATCATAAAGACCACAGAAATATTGGGTAAACTGAAAAAGAACAGAATCCGTGAACATTTACTATTCAATCTGAATAAGTAAATTAATTAAGATAAAGAGGTCAGTATTAATATTGACCTCCTCATAATTCTTACAACATCACAATGAAACTACTTCACATTATTAGACATTGAACAGTGTATTTTAATTATTGAAATAACAACAAAAAGAACAAATGTAAATGAACAGCAGATTTATTTATAGAAGATTTTAACTCGTTTGTTGCTGTGTACGATTGCACAAAACTTCTGGACCAAGTCGAGTTTCCATCCATGTCCTGGGAGTCTGCTGGTGATTGAAGATTCTACGACCTGAGAGTGTACCTTAACACAGAAATTTTTAGATATGGAGTAAATAATTTATATGTTTCTCTTTTGTATATAATATATATATTCTACACCATGAATGTTTTTGTTGAAAAGCTTATGTAATAGTGTACGTATGAAATCAACTGAAAAATGACTTCTTTTTTTGTTTTATTCAACCACAATGAAACAGGTTCTTTAAATGGCAACACATGGTTTTCTCAAAACAACAATGTACAAATGTCATATTATCTTGTCTTTGAATATTGCAGAAAATATATACCGGTAACTACTTTATCATCAACTTGTTAATTAAACAGCATATGTTTCAACTTTGTACATTTTACTTGTGACATTTTCAACAAATTTTATATTAAATGTATGCTTCCATTCACAGCACAGACTTGAACTCTGACTATATTAATGTCTGGCTGTGATCTAAATATTCTGATATCAGATAAGTGATGTACCTTCCACAGTGTCCAGTCAGCCTGTCCGTGAGCAGTGAGATAAGACGTTAACTGTGCTTCAGCTGTCACTGCTCAGTGACAGCTGAAGCACAGATAACGTCTTATCTTCGCAGCTTCTTAAAACATCCTTGGAATGTATCCACCTCTTATGTGCTTCCATTTACGTGAGGTAAAGGAAACTTTTGTGTAAATAAATAAATAAATCGCTAGCAAGTATGTTTCCCCACAAACGTAAACAAGAGCGCGGGACCGCGGGCGGAAGTACTCTCCCGGCTTCCGCTATGAATTATGGGTAGTGGCGCGAAAACGAAAATAAGGTGGATAATATTGAACAATTTTACTAAAAATTACAACCATACCTGTTAGAGAACAGACATGTGGTTGGTGGAGGTCTGACGTGAAGCTCCTGCTCCTACACAGAAAACACATACAATCACGAGACTAGATTATCCAAGCATGTGACGACAAGACGTAGCCGCTAACAGCTACACATGCTAACAGCTACACATGCTAACAACTACACATTCTAACAGCTACAGCTGCTAACAACTACACACGTCAACATCTACTGACGCTAACAGCTACAGACGCTAACAGCTGCAGACGCTAACAGCTACAGATGCTAACAGCTAGAGATGCTAACAGCTACAGCTGCTAACAGCTACAGATGCTAACAGCTACAGACGCTAACAGCTACAGACGGTTACAGCTACAGATGCTAACAGCTACAGATGCTAACAGCTACAGACGCTAACAGCTACAGACGCTAACAGCTACAGACGCTAACAGCTACAGACGCTAACAGCTACAGACGCTAACAGCTACAGACGCTAACAACTACAGCTGCTAACAGCTACAGATGCTAACAGCTACAGATGCTAACAGCTATAGACGCTAACAGCTACAGCTGCTAACAGCTACAGATGCTAACAGCTACAGATGCTAACAGCTATAGATGCTAACAGCTACAGCTGCTAACAGCTACAAATGCTAACAGCTACAGATGCTAACAGAGTGAACTAACTTACTCTTGTCGAGGACACAATTTACTCAGCACTCAAGTCCTCTCATCGGTTTGTTGCATGTGTGGAGGAACGTCTATCATAAACCAGATAATACAATAATTTATTAAAGGTTCAGTCTGTAACATTCTGTAGAACGCAGGACTTAGGAACATTTTCATTTCGGAAAGCTTTCTGGTCCCTCCCTACTCAGAGCCATATATGGCTCAGCTCCACCTTGCTGTCGGTGAAATTCAGCTCTGGTTCCGAATGCTCCGCCCCCACTGCATGTCCTCTCAGCAGCTGCAAAGTTCTCTGATTATATGTTAATAAAACGTTCTAAAAAATAAAATAAAAACAGGGAGCGCTGGTCCAGCACACCAGAACACCATGAAATCTGCAGCGCAACGCACAGCCAAGTTGAACGCGAGTTTAATTCGCTTGTGACAAATTCATTCATTTCCTCCATTTTTCTGCAATTATTTCAACGAGAACCTGCGCGGCCGCTGCGGGCTAGCTGCGGGCTGGGACGGGGGGGGGCGGGAATGGGTTAGGAGCGTGAAAAGTGTGAAGCTCTGTTTTTATTGGCTGGTTAACGGCGGGTCACTTTTTGTCACTTTGTTTTTTAGAAATGCTTTTAGTACCTCCGGGAGACGTCAGAGGACTAAAAGATTTTTTCGAAAATACCTGTATAACATCAGTCTATCAGGAGATAGTGACAGAGTGAAGAAATATGTTAAAAATATATTGTTAGAAAAGTTACAGACAGCACCTTTAAAGCTGCTATATTTAACTTTTCTAACAATATTTTTAACATATTTCTCCACTCTGTCACTATCTCCTGACAGACTGATGTTAGACAAAGTAATCTCTGAAAAAAACTATAGTCCCCTTGCGTCTCTAAAAAGCATTTAAAAAAAACACAGTGACCCGCCGTTAACCAGCCAATAAAAACAGAGTTTTTAACCAGCCAATAAAAACAGAGCTTCTCACTTCTCACGCTCCTAACCCACGCCCCTCCCCTGTCCCAGCCCGCAGCGGCCACGCACCTTCTCTTTCAAAGGATTGCAAAGCGATGCAGAACTGTTTTGTATGTGACACAAATGTATTAAATTCCCCTTCTTCATCCCTGATCTGGACTTTTCTTTTGTTTTTTTGCCAAAAGTCAAGTGATCGCTTCCTCCTCCACTGAGTCCATGACTGAAATTATGAGGAAATTAATGAATTTGTCACGAGCGAATTAAACTCGGGTTCAACGTGGCTGCGCGAGGCCCTGCAGATTTCATGGTGTTCTGGTGTGCTGGACCAGCGCTCCATGTTTTTATTTTATTTTTTAGAACGTTTTATTAACATATAAACACAGAAATTCGCAGCTTCTGCGACAGGACAGTGGAGGCGGAGCAAAGGAAGCTGCTGCTGAGCTGAATTTCAGCGAGGGGGAGCAGAGACATATATGGCTCTGAGGGGGAGGGACCAGAAACGTGTCTCTGTTCAAAATTTTTCTAAGTTCCAGCGTGTTCCAGAAATTACATATAGCAGCTTTAAGCTTCCAGATCGAAGGAGACGCTAACCAAGCAGGATTACAGAAACAGAAAATCCACACAGAGTATTTATACTTAAAGACTACACCCAGAAATGTTACGAAACACGTTATTCTAGCACACATCACTTAATTCATTTCTTGTCCAGCAACAGTTTGCAGCTTCCTTATATGGAGTTGTTTTTAACTAAAAGAAGTTTCTGTTACTGAAACATTCAGTCATGAAACCACTCCTAGTTTTGCTCATCTTGAGCGGTTGGTCAGCATTCTTCCCATTTCATTCAACAGGGAGTGGTTGCAACTTGTCAAACAGTCCCACAGACAGACACCTCCACACTCTCCACAGACAAGAAGCTGCAGTGAAGCCTCTGGCAGCAGCAGCTGCTTCGTAGCTTCTCATCACGAAGGAAAACAGAGGCCGAGCTGGCGCCTGATTTAGTGCAGCTTCATTTGGTGCTCACAGCATTGGAGTGGTCATTTAGGATTTCAATGAGTCACTAAAGTAACCCGGTTCACTTTATGGATCTGAGTCAGTCTAATGAGTCACTAAAGTAACCTGGTTCACTTTATGGATCTGAGTCAGTCTAATGAGTCACTAAAGTAACCTGGTTCACTTTATGGATCTGAGTCAGTCTAATGAGTCACTAAAGTAACCTGGTTCACTTTATGGATCTGAGTCAGTCTAATGAGTCACTAAAGTAACCCGGTTCACTTTATGGATCTGGGTCAGTCTAATGAGTCACTAAAGTAACCTGGTTCACTTTATGGATCTGGGTCAGTCTAATGAGTCACTAAAGTAACCCGGTTCACTTTATGGATCTGGGTCAGTCTAATGAGTCACTAAAGTAACCTGGTTCACTTTATGGATCTGGGTCAGTCTAATGAGTCACTAAAGTAACCCGGTTCACTTTATGGATCTGGGTCAGTCTAATGAGTCACTAAAGTAACCTGGTTCACTTTATGGATCTGAGTCAGTCTAATGAGTCACTAAAGTAACCCGGTTCACTTTATGGATCTGAGTCAGTCTAATGAGTCACTAAAGTAACCCGGTTCACTTTATGGATCTGGGTCAGTCTAATGAGTCACTAAAGTAACCCGGTTCACTTTATGGATCTGGGTCAGTCTAATGAGTCACTAAAGTAACCTGGTTCACTTTATGGATCTGGGTCAGTCTAATGAGTCACTAAAGTAACCTGGTTCACTTTATGGATCTGAGTCAGTCTAATGAGTCACTAAAGTAACCCGGTTCACTTTATGGATCTGAGTCAGTCTAATGAGTCACTAAAGTAACCTGGTTAACTTTATGGATCTGAGTCAGTCTAATGAATCACTAAAGTAACCTGGTTCACTTTATGGATCTGGGTCAGCATGCGCGTAGGCAAGGGGGGTTCGGGGGGTTCGAACGAACCGCCCACTTTTAAAGGAGAAGTTGACAACGCTGAATTAATGTGGCTGGATAGCTCAACTGATAAAGCGTCTGCCTTCAGTCCCAAAGCTCGTGGGATCAAGTCCCGCATGGTACAACGTTTTTTTTTTTTTATTCATTCCAAATTAAAAAAGCACAAGAAAACTATTTACAAAACAGCAAGGAATAAAACAATGCATTAAATGAAAGGAATCAGACGAAGAAAATAATCTTATCTGCCCCTTCTCAAACTATTTTTTTTTTCAAACACTCGATTCAAACAACTAATTTTACATTTGTCTTTTATTGGATAAAAAAAGTAGTTAATATGCCTGTGAAGAAAGAAGAATGTGTTAACCACAGGCTGTGGTTAACACATTCTTCTTTTTTTATCCAATAAAAGAGTGTTTGAAAAAAAATAGTTTGAGAAGGGGCAGATAAGATTATTTTCTTCGTCTGATTCCTTTCATTTAATGCATTGTTTTATTCCTTGCTGTTTTGTAAATAGTTTTCTTGTGCTTTTTTAATCTGGAATGAATATAAAAAAAAAAAAACGTTGTACCATGCGGGACTTGATCCCACGAGCTTTGGGACTGAAGGCTGACACTTTATCAGTTGAGCTATCCAGCCACATCAGTTCAGCATTGTCAACTTCTCCTTTAAAACGAACCGCCCCCCACAAATTTCTGGCTACGCCCATGGTCAGTCTAGTGAGTCACTAAAGTAACCTGGTTCACTTTATGGATCTGAGTCAGTCTAATGAGTCACTAAAGTAACCTGGTGTTATGTATCCTGAAGGGATTAACCTTAGTTTAAAACCTCAGTTTTGTTTTGGTCACCTGCAGTCTGCAGCCTACTCCTGCTGCACTTTTTTTTTACTCAGCTTCAATCAGGCTTGATTAGCTGAGCTGCAACACCTGCTGACTCTCTCTCTCTCTTTAAATGCACTGAGCTCAAGCCAGAATGTGTGGAGGTTATGGTTAGTGGAGGTTATGGTTAGTGGAGGTTATGGTTAGTGGAGGTTTGGATGGTTAGTGGAGAATAGAGGAGTTGTGTGCAGGTATGTGAGGTTTTGGTGTTTAGAGGACATTAAAATAATATTACAGTCAGCAGTGGAAGTCTGCTGCTTGATTGTTTGGTAGACTGGGAGTTTCTCCACCCTCCCAGGTTTTGTTGATCACTAGATAGTGATTGTTTGGTAGACTGGGAGTTTCTCCACCCTCCCAGGTTGTGTTGATCACTAAATAGACAGTGATTGTTGGTACACTTCATTCTGGAGTGGGTTAGTAGAGTACATTTGTGCTTGTGTGGACTCTGGTGACCCAGAGTAGAGGACCTGAGCTGAAGTGTTGGAGGTTTTTGAGTCTC
This sequence comes from Garcialebias charrua, assembly GCA_038048925.1. Classification (NCBI taxonomy): domain Eukaryota; kingdom Metazoa; phylum Chordata; class Actinopteri; order Cyprinodontiformes; family Rivulidae; genus Garcialebias; species Garcialebias charrua. The sequence continues at coordinate 14,106 of JBBPBX010040277.1, forward strand.
AGAGTCTGAGGGCTCTGGTGGCTGTCTATCATAGAGGCAGCTGTGTGTGGGGGCTCGTGCCTTTTTTTTGTTGTAACATAATTCCTTTCATTACTTTTGGTTGGGTAAAGCGGTAGTCTAGTTTTCGCTATTCTTTTGGTTTTACATCCTGTAGGCCTAGAGTTTTGGTAGAGGTAGCCCGCTGTCTAACAGGGTTCGCCGGCTCTGTATAGAGTTGGCTCTGTTGGGCAGCTTTATTTTTCTTTGGGCCGCTTTATCCAAACCCACCTTTCGGTTGAACTTTCTTTTTTTTTAGGACGTGGGACGCCTGGAGAAGCTGGAGGTGGTTCCCCTCCTACAGATGACCCTTTGTTCCTTTAATAAATTTGTTAAACCTTTTCCTTGTGTCCTGTGTCCATTAAATATGTTTTGATCCTTGTTGGATCGTAACATATTTATTGGATGGCTCGTCCGGGATCTGAATTAGTATTGGGGGGCTCGTTTGTAAGGTGCTATGTTTTTTGAGTTGTCTGCTCGTCTGTTTGTCTGCACATGACAAACTTGTTGGAGTGTTTCTGTGAAGCACTTGAGTTTTTAGACAGCTGAGCACCTGCTGTGCATGTTTGTGGGAGTCTGGTTTTGAGCAGACATTGTGGTTTTTTGTGCTTAATCTTGAGAGTGTTGTGAAGCTTTTTTGAAGCTAAGTGTTTTTTGGACAGTAGTTAATAGAACTAACTGCTCCTTTTTACATTTGGTGTGTTTTGACAGCTGTGTGCTGTAGTTTGCACTCTCTCTGGAGCTGACAGGACCAGCTCCTGGTTGCTGATTGAGCTGAAACACGCAGCTGTGTGTGTTTTTGGATTGTGCTGCGTTCAAATGTAGCTGGGATTTTTGCAGTTTACAGTGAAAGTCATTTGAAGAAGGGTACAGCTTAAAGACTGTTTGTCTGCATCATGGCGTTCAATTTAAAGACATTTATTGAACAGCCTACAGTGCAGGTCTTTGCAGACTGCACAAGAAATCAAATGCTAAGTGTTGCAAACCATTATAAGATTGACGTCAGAAAATATGCTGATGGTGAATGGATGGGGAGTGAACTACTTTGTGAATTGGTCCAGCTTGGGATATTTCCTGAGCTTAATGAACAAGAGCGTCTAAGAAAAGAATCTGCTTTGAGGAAAGCAGAACATGATGAATGGATTGCCTTGAGGAGAAAGGAGCTTGAAGAGAAGCGAGCTGCTTTTGAGCTGGAGCGAGCTGCCTTAAAAGAAAAACAAGAGCGTGCACTTTTGTTTTTAAAAAAACAGGAACAAGAACGACAAGCTGCTTTGGAGAGATTTCAAGCTGCTCAGGAAGAGAAGAAGCGTCTTCTGGAACAAGAAAGACAGGAGTCACAGAGAGAATTAAAGCTCAAAGCTGAACTGGAGAAGCAACGTTCGTGTCCCACTGTGTGTCATCTAAAGGTGACACCAGAGCTTTTCACTCAAGCAGGAGAGCCACTTCTACAGGAGGTGGCGCTTCAAGAACATCGACTGGAGGAAGAAGAGGATGAGTCTGTTTTGAGTAACAGCTTCCTGATGGACTGTGAAGCAGAGCAGATTCCAGTGGAGGAGGTGAAACTGTTGCTGTCCTCACCACATCTTCAGGGAGAAGATGACAACGATCTCAGTGACAGTTTTACACTGTTGTTTGACACTGAACTGCTCCTAGTTCAGTCAAGTGAGGACCTGAAGATCTCTAAAGAAGTGAAAAATCACGCAACAAGTCCTCCTGCTCTTTCTTGTCCTGTTCCAGCCACCGTGGAGAATCCAGACACCGTGGAGAAAAATGAGAGAGTATTGATGGACTATGTGAGACCATTGATTAGAACTGCAGCAGAACATGCTTTATTTTTGCTTGTGAGCGATGACAAGCTAGAGCCTTGTAATGGAAGTATTGTGCATGATTCTGCATCTAACACACTTTTCTGTATTTACAGAGTAGCTGAAATCAAAGCTGCTAAAACTGACCAAAAGGTGTTGTTACAGCCGACCAGAGAGAGCTGTTTAGTACTGACCAGTACTGAAGTGGAGGAGAACAGCTTCCCTCTGTCTACAAATGAGACACTCTCTTGTTTTCTGATTGACCTCATCAGCCATGGTGTTAGTATTTGTCAGACAAAACGAGAGCTTTTTAGGGTACAACCAGACCCAAGACGTCGTTTTGGTTTTAAAACTTTTTGAGTGACTGTAGAGAGTTTGTTAGCGGTTTGACAGACTAGTTTTAATGAGGTTTTTAGTCTGTTTGAGTGATAAGGACCGCTACATGTGACCTCACTGTTTTTGTATGGGTCATGTACGATGTTTTTACCTCACATCTACATCACCCCATAAAAAACATTTAGCGGTGGGAGTGTTATGTATCCTGAAGGGATTAAATAAATAAAAAAGTTTAAACCTCAGTTTTGGTCACCTGCAGTCTGCAGCCTACTCCTGCTGCACTTTTTTTTACTCAGCTTCAATCAGGCTTGATTAGCTGAGCTGCAACACCTGCTGACTCTCTCTCTCTCTTTAAATGCACTGAGCTCAAGCCAGAATGTGTGGAGGTTATGGTTAGTGGAGGTTATGGTTAGTGGAGGTTATGGTTAGTGGAGGTTATGGTTAGTGGAGGTTTGGATGGTTAGTGAAGAATAGAGGAGGCGTGTGCAGGTATGTGAGGTTTTGGTGTTTAGAGGACATTCAAATATAATATTAGTCAGCAGTGGAAGCTTGCTGCTTGCTTGTTTGGTAGACTGGGAGTTTCTCCACCCTCCCAGGTTTTGTTGATCACTAGACTGTGATTGTTTGGTAGACTGGGAGTTTCTCCACCCTCCCAGGTTTTGTTGATCACTAGACAGTGATTGTTGGTACACTTCATTCTGGAGTGGGTTTATAGAGTACATTTGTGCTTGTGTGGACTCTGGTGACCCAGAGTAGAGGACCTGAGCTGAAGTGTTGGAGATTTTTGAGTCTCAGAGTCTGAGGGCTCTGGTGGCTGTCTATCATAGAGGCAGCTGTGTGTGGGGGCTCGTGCCTTTTTGTTGTTGTAACATAATTCCTTTCATTACTTTTGGTTGGGTAAAGCGGTAGTCTAGTTTTCGCTATTCCTTTGGTTTTACATCCTGTAGGCCTAGAGTTTTGGTAGAGGTAGCCCGCTGTCTAACAGGGTTCGCCGGCTCTGTATAGAGTTGGCTCTGTTGGGCAGCTTTATTTTTCTTTGGGCCGCTTTATCCAAACCCACCTTTCGGTTGAACTTTCTTTTTTTTTAGGACGTGGGACGCCTGGAGAAGCTGGAGGTGGTTCCCCTCCTACAGATGACCCTTTTTCCTTTAATAAATTTGTTAAACCTTTTCCTTGTGTCCTGTGTCCATTAAATATGTTTTGATCTTTGTTGGATCGTAACACACCCCCAGTGGTGAAGAGTGATCATTTCACTCTTAAAGCATGTAGAGTTATGAAATGTGACTGGAGAACATGCATTTTGTGAAAATACACTGAAATTTATACTAATACTTTGATAAAATGTGCAAGAATATTGAAGAAAATTCAAGTTCTGGTTGTGAGAAATGAAGGAGATGAATAATTTAAAGTAGAAAATAAGAGGAACTATATTTTTTCTAGAGAGCAAGGGGAAGTGAAGAGCTGAAGAAAATGTTGCAGGAAGAAGGCAGGAATGATTCACAACGCCGATAAAGTGAATAATAGCAGTGGCGCCCTGTGCAGGAGCTTTAACACTAGGATGACTGAATTTTCAAGATCCTGAGGACAAACCCCCTCCTTCTCTTCAACCATTAGTAGGCCATTAACTGCCTTTTGTTATAAATATGCGTGCTCACAACTCAGACACCCCCACCACACCAGACTGCATTCCAATGTTTCCACCAGGTAAGTAAGTTGCACTTCCCCCCTTAGAGAGGCCCTGACCAATTCACACATAACAGACCCTGAAGTTATCTCACAGTTGAACATTTTGGGACATCCACTGAACGGAAAGCTTTGTCTGCTCCAGAACAAGTTTATGCATACAATTGTCTTATTCTGCTGTGCTGATTATCCTATAACCCTGATGTTCTGTCAAATAAATTATTTTGCTTACAAGTACTGTCTCTCTCCTTGTCCTTGGCACATGTATATACGGTGCGTTCTGACACATGCAGGTGGCCCATTGCTGTGTTCTACAACATGCTTGACCTATTGTTGTCCGTCACCTGACGGACCGACACAGGTCACATGACATGAAGTCAACTGACGGACCGACATAGGTCACATGACCTGAGGTCAACTAACGGACCAACACAGGTCACATGACCTGAGGTCAAGTGACGGACCAACACAGGTCACACGACATGAAGTCAACTGACGGACCAACTCAGGTCACATGACCTGAGGTAAACTGACGGACCAACACAGGTCACATGACCTGAGGTCAACTGACATACCGGTATAATGGACCAGATTGCACATTTATATACGGTGCGGCCCATTGCCGTGTTCTACAACATGCTTGACCTGGCAGCGATAAATGCTTATGTGTTATACAAGGCTTGCACTGGGTCCAAGGATTTTGGACTGAGGGGTAGGGGGTGGGGGGGTGTAGGTGTAGAATTAATGGGTCATTAGCAGGGTCATTAGCATGTGAATCGACATTATATAGCCCACTGAAAGGGACCGGGGGATTTGGAAGCCAAGTTCCCTTGCGCAAAAAAGCGCAGCCTTAGTCAAATTAGTGTTAATGAGGTGCAAACTTCCCCCTCTCCAACACTAAAATTTATAGATCATATATTTCAACTAGTTCTGCGTAACTGCCTTTCTGCGTGTCAGATTGAGCTACATCATTAATAAAAATAAATACCATTCCATTATATAAAAAGCATGTTTGACCAGAAAGAATTCTGCCCATTTTATCATCTAAAAATCTTTTATATCAGCAGCTTTTTTTTCTTTAAACACTAACATTCAAATTTAGATTTATTATTACACACATACTCATGTCACAAATCCATAAAATTTCATGGATAGAGCAATAAAGCTAAAAAATTGCCAGAAATGTAACAACCATACAGAGAATACTGCAAGAACTAGCTAAGGTCTTTGAAAATAAAGGTAAACTCGAAAACTGTATTCAGCAATGTGAACGTAAAGCTACCATAGTAAAACAATTTTTACATTTATCATTTACGTTATTGCCTCCTGTCACAAAATGAAGTATTGGAAGAGGCTGATTTAGTTTTGCATTAGATTGCCCGTTTAAAGTGCACCATGTGAGGGCAGTATTCACTGCAGCACAGCCAAAGGTGCAGTAGGCTTGGTATCTTATCTAATTGTTAAAATTACCCTCTGCAAATTAAATGAGTACACATTTGTAAACACCTTAAAATCCTTTGGGGGCATCTGTAAGGGATTTAGGTAAAGTTATCCTTGATGTACTGAAAAGGTGAATGATCAGAAAGTAAAACATTATTACTTTAATAAAAGGCTCAATATTTCTAAAGTGAAATTTCCAATAATGCAATAAATGCCCTGCATGCTCTGCACAACTGCTTAAACCACTTAATTTTAAACTAGCTTTGAAGCAATTATAAAGTATATATTAAAAATTAAAGACATTCATCCCTTGAAGGATTGTATTTTTCCACAATCTTTAAAAATGCACAATGATTGATTGTGTTTAAATGTTGGGAGCTGCCGCTGTTTGAATAAAACTTGACGACAACGTTATAAACAATCTCGCATCACATGACCTCATGCTCAGTACTCAACTATTACATCCGTTTTTAGCTCAATGTCTGTGAAATTAACCGTTTTATAGCCATTTTTGTTTTCCAAGGTCAGTTGGCTGTGGCAGCCATCTTGAATTGGGTTGACTGACTCTAAAAGTTGATCAGTTGTGGTTGTTTTCTGAAAGAATCATAAAAATCCTGTGAGAAATTTGCTTGCAAACAGAACTGATCCCAAAGAGTCTCTTGCAAAAATCTAAACAAAGGTGAGAAATCTGATGTAGGCTATTGCTAAAAAATTATTGTTTGGTTTCAATCTCTGTTGTCAATAATAATAATAATAATGAATTCAATTTATAATGCACTTTTCATTAATAAAAATCTCAAAGTGCTACAAAGTGTAACAAAGCAAAGATCAAAATAAAACAAGTGATAAAATCAAATAAAATCAATAATAATATCGACTAAGATCAAAGATAAAATCATGTGGATGCAGATTAGGCTTGCTTAAAAAATAAATAAAATAAAACAAGTGATAAAATCAAGTAAAATCAATAATGATATCAGCTAAGATCAAAGATAAAATCATGTGGAGGCAGAATAGGCTTGCTTAAAAAGAAAAGTCTTTATGCCGCTTTTAAAGTCAACCAGTGACTGTGGAGCTCTCAGGTCGTCAGGGAGGGAGTTCCACAGGCGGGGGGCAGCCACACAGAATGCTCGGTCTCCCATGGTCCTCAATTTGGTCCGAGGAATATGAAGGAAATTACTGTTCTGTGATCGTAGAGACCGGGTGGATGAATATGGTGCAAGAATGTCCTTTAGATAGTCAGGTGAAGTGCCGTGCAAGCATTGATGGGTAATGAGAGCAGTTTTGTACTGAATTCTGTAGGTGACAGGAAGCCAATGGAGGTTATGGAGAATGGGTGTGGGGCGGCCGTGGCGTAGTGGTAATGGCAGTCGTCCCCCGATCGGAAGGTTGGCGGTTCGAATCCCGGTTCCCCACACCATGTGTCGTTGTGTCCTTGGGCAAGACACTTAACCCCGAGTTGCTCCCGGTAGGACTGGAAAGCACCTTGCATGGTAGTCTGCCGCTACCGGTGTATGAATGTGTGTAGCATTCAATGTGTGTAGCACTTTGAGATTTTCACTAATGAAAAGTGCGTTATAAATTGAATTCATTATTATTATTATTATTATATGTTCAAATTTACGAACTCTCAACAGAATCCTTGCTGCACTGTTTTGAATGTATTGAAGTTTCTGAAGGTTTTTGCCAGGGATTCCAATAAACAGGGAGTTGCAGTAGTCGAGCCTGGAGGAGACAAAGGCATGGACGAGTTTCTCAGCATCAGAAAAAGTCAGAGATGGGCGAAGTCTGGAGATGTTTCGAAGATGGAAGAAGCAGGTTTTAAACAGATGCTTAATGTGATTTTCAAATGTAAGATGAGAGTCCATTTTTATTCCAAGATTTGTAACAGAGGTGGAGAGGGGGATGTCTTGTCCAGAGAAGGAGATTGTTGTTAAAGTTGATGTTTGTATCTGGTGAGGGGTGCCAATCAGTATGGCCTCAGTCTTGGAGCAGTTTAATTGAAGAAAGTTCTGATTCATCCA
>JBBPBX010040278.1:18571-29450 GCA_038048925.1 Garcialebias charrua
TATATATATATACACACACACACACACACACACACTCCGGTATATATATATATGGGCCCCCCAAGATGACTCAAGCCCAGGGGCCCCCATCCTCCTAAATCCGGCCCTGGGGGTAATAAACAAAAAATAAGCTGGTTTACATGAAAAATGCTGTAGTTTTCATGTCAGTCGAGTTGCCAGATAAGAAATTATGAACTATAGTACTGTGGCTTTAAAATGATAGTATTTTGACCTAAACTGTCGTGTGTGCTGAGTAAAGATGTTCTAAGATTCAATTCAATTCAGTTTATTTATATAGCGTCAATTCACAAAATAAGTAATCTCAGGGCACTGAACAGAAACATTTATACAAAATAATAATTTAACAGAAACATTCATAGATAAAATAATATTTTAACACTATTTGTCTGAGGAGCAGACCGCTTTGAATTTAACTCCATTGCAGAACTCTCATCTTGAGCAAGATGAAGTTTGTGTTGTGTTTCTTGAACATGTGCTCAGAAAAGGAGGTGGTAAATAAGGCATTTTTTAAAATTATCTGGCAACCCTGGGCTCAGTTGTATTCATTGTGCATGCAGCGACTGCATGATCACAGTTACCTCCAAACTGGTTAATAACGTCTCTTTGGACCTTGGATTTTATTAGTTTTGCTCCTGCATGCTGACAAAGGGTGAATAGCAGAAAAACAGCTCTCTGCCATTTAAATCTGTTGTTAGTGCAGAAAAACTTTGGACAGTGCAGCCTATATGTGTGGTGCACCTAAAAAATTTTACCACAATACAGGGAACCCCCGACCTACGAACGAGTTCGGGACCTAAGAACCGTTCGCAGCTCGATCCTGCCGTAGGTAGGGGGTGAAAATTATAAAAAAAAAAAATATATTCATTCATTCATTCATTCAACCTTTATTTATCATGCTAACGGAGCGCGCACACACATTTAAGCATGTACAGTAGTGTACTGTAATGTTAAACATTGCTATTCACATTTACAGAATAAATAAAAATATATTTTCTTACTTTGAGATGGTCAAAGCCGACATCTTAGGTTGCCATGCGTTGATTGTTGTCGGGGCCGAGCAGCGCGGCGGCCGGCCAGTGAACCACCGCAGCTGCTCCAGACCTGTGTTAGCTAGCTGGCTAGCTTCTGCTAGCCAAGCCATGAGCTGGTGTTGGAGCGGCGGCGCGATCAATCTGTAGCTCCTGCTCCAGCCTGAGACGTCCACAGAGCTCACAGAGACGTTTCCAGCTCGTAATTAATCCATATGAAGCCATCCTGGTCACCAGTCTTCGGCCGGCTACCGTGTTAGCTCCCGTGTTAGCTTCTGGAGCTAGCCAGGCCAGAGCCTGGCCGGAGGTGTTCGCGCGGCGGCCTGGCACGATCACCGATAAATCCGCTGCTGCCTGAGACATCCACAAAGTTCACAGAGACGTTTCCAGCTCGTAATTAATCCATATGAAGCCATCCTGGTCACCAGTCTTCGGCTGGCTCCCGGGCAGCTAACCTAAAATGGCGTCCGGTGTTCTGTGACCGGAGACCCCAGTGACTGAACCTAAAATGGCGTCCGCCGTCCGGTGTTCTACATTAATTTGTGACCGTGTAAACTGAAGACCTACTTCCTGTTGCCCAAGATTGCTCAAAAATGATCAGAAATGATCTTTTTTATCATAATTATTATTTATAAAGCCTTTAAAGCTCCACTGACATGTTCTTTTAACCTTTCAAAAAATGGCACAACATATATAAATATTAAGATAGACCTCTGACCGTTTTTGCTAAAATAATGTTAAATGAATGAAAATTTCTCTCAAAATAGTTTAAAATTAGCGCCGTTTTTTTAGACCGTAAATCCGGATCTTCCGGTCACGTGTCAGCATTCCCGTTTCTGACGTCACGTCCGATACTGAACTCTGCTCAAACGACAAAAATATAGACGCATCCGTCGAATTTAGCCATTTAAAACTACATTATAGCGAAGCCAAATCGCTATAATGTAGTTTTAAATGGCTAAATTCGACGGATGCGTCTATATTTTTGTCGTTTGAGCAGAGTTCAGTATCGGACGTGACGTCAGAAACGGGAATGCTGACACGTGACCGGAAGATCCGGATTTACGGTCTAAAGAAACGGCGCTAATTTTAAACTATTTTGAGAGAAATTTTCATTCATTTAACATTATTTTAGCAAAAACGGTCAGAGGTCTATCTTAATATTTATATATGTTGTGCCATTTTTTGAAAAGTCAAAAGAACATGTCAGTGGAGCTTTAAAACAACCACAGCTGCAACAAAGTGATGTACACATGAAATTAAGAACATTTAAACACAAAAAAAAATAAAAAAAAAATTTTAATACAGTAATTTCATATTTTTATTAAATATGATGTGTTCGTAGGTCCCGTTGTTCGTAGGTCGATGGAGTCGTAAGTGGGGGGTTACCTGTATTTGGTTTTCTTATGAATGTAAAGTATTTCCATGTGCAGCTGATCCTATTTTCAAATATATGTTATATTTTGTTTGCGGTTCGGCAAGTTAATATGCCTGCATTTTTATAGTGTTTTTCTGAGGAGCGGTGATGATGAAGCGGAACCTTTGTTTTGGGGGGGTGCGTTGCTTCCAGGTTGGTTTCGGGGACGGACTTACGGTTGGCTTCACATGCTTTCTGGATCTAAACGGCGAAACAATGGTCGTCATCTTTGACTCCTAATTTTATTATTCTTCAGATGGTGTGTCATCACTGTTGCAGCAGTCCTGACACTCGGGACCTGTAACAGATTGTGGGGGCTCGTCCGGGATCAGCACGCCACACATCCATGGGCTACTGCTGATCCAATGATACCGACCACCAGGACCTCTCGTGCTACACGTTCTCAGTGCCAGGAGTGACCCAGTGTGCAGAGGTGAGGCCGGTAACCAGTGAAAAGGGTGTACCCGCCTACAGAGTGCAGCACTGTGGACTCAAGCGGCCGAGATCAGCAAGATGTCTTCCGGTGAGAGAAAACAACTTCTTTGGAGCATCAAGAAGAAGTTACACCAGCTAACAGGTAGTGAAGCCCACCTCATCGCAACTTCTCTTGGAGACGTTGAAGGACTGGACTCTAGTAAGTTGATTCAAGACGATGAAGAAAGTTGTGTTGAATATTTGACTACCTACCTGTCATGTTCAACAATCCTGGGTCGGGAGGACCAGGGTTTGCCATTATTAAAAAGACTAGAATGTATCATAGATGGGACTATGGTGAATCGTGGACAAACTACAGTGTCTTTTGAAGCTGAAGCAAGTACAAGTGAGCAGGCCATTCCCCGTGTTCAGCCACAAGGCGGCGATGGCGGCGCAGACCCACAGGGACTGAGTCCAACACCACCTCACACCAGCCAATCTCGCAACCAGCAGGTAACCTGGGCATCAGTTCCACCAGCTACAGGGGACCCACTTGTCCCGACCCTCCAACCCCATCAACCTCTGTGCCCACCCCAGTGGTCTGTCCCTCATTCAGAGAACGTTCCAAGTTACACTGGTGAGAGTATGATAGCCATGAAAGATTTACCACTGCTGTCCCGTAGAGAATTCAAAGTGCATGGTGGGATGATTAGTGACACGACATCAGAAATTGGGTACAACAGCATCTGTAAACAGATAGATGAGGGTCTCAGGGAGAATCACACTCCAAATGAGGTGATTAGAGGAGTGCTACGTCTTATTAAACCAGGTAACTTCAGAGATATGTTAACAATAAAAGACGATCTCACAGTTTCTGAGCTTAAAAGTTTCCTGCAGTCTCACTTAGGTGAGAAAAGCAGCACAGAACTCTTTCAAGATTTAATGTGTGCTAAGCAGTTTGAAAATGAGACGCCTCAGCAGTTTTTATATAGAATGATTGGACTGAAACAAAAGATCCGGTTCTCACTCAGACAACCAGACTCAGTCGTTAAGTACGATATATCCACAATTCAGTGTGTCTTTCTCAACACTATTTGCCAGGGCATAGGGGAGAAGTACGACAGTGTTCGCAGAGACCTCAAGACCCTCCTGGGTGACCCCACTGTCAGTGATGAGGCACTGCTTCGCCAAGTAATAAAGACCACGGCGGAGGAAAGCGAGCGGAAGCGTCGACTTGGCCGTAGTTCTACCATCAAAGTGAGTCATGCACACACAACAAACAGTGAGTTGAAAGAGCAAACAAAGGACGACGTGAAAGTAAATCAGATTAATAATGACTTCACACTTCAAAGACTCAGCGCCCAGGTGGAAGCACTGACACAAGCTATGGAAAACCTGAAAGCAAGGACAGTTCATGTTCCAGCACCAGAGCAGAGGAGCTCAAGACCCCAACCAGAGAGAAGATCTCAAAGAGAAAGAAAGAGCTGTCAGAACTGTGCTTCTCAAGTCAACCCGAACTGTAACCACTGCTTTGTCTGCGGAGAAGAAGGGCATCGTGCTGTAGGGTGCCTGAAGAAAACTAAGCCGTCGGGAAACTGGAGACGATCAGAGCAGGGGGACCACCTCTGATCGGCAAACCTCAGCAGTCCCACCCAAAGAAAAGGCCCAAAACCACTACTGACAGAGAGATGTTAGGTGCATGTTCGCAAGGAACTGACAAAGAAACACCACGTGGTCTAGTAGCTCCCCTAGTAGGTCGCCAGTCCCTTCTGAAATGTATGATGGCAGGTTACCTTGTAACGGTGGTATTAGACACGGGGGCGGGGGTAAGTCTTATAGATCAGGCATGGCTAAATAGATACTTACCCGGACAACAGATTAGATCCTTAAGTGAACTGATGGATGATGAACTTAATGTGAAGGCAGTCACGGGGGACTCAGTACCTTATGATGGATGGGTGGAAGTTGTAGTCAACCTTGAAGGCAACAATGACCCAGGCCTATCGATACGTGTACCCTTCCTTGTGAGCCGCCTTAAGATCGAGAGACCCATAGTAGGCTTTAATGTAATCCACGAGTTCATTAAAGACAATGGGGGGAACTACAAACTTATTGAGCTTATTGGTAGAGCCATGGGGACTGACATTTCTACTGTAAGCACCCTAGTAAGTTTCATCCAGGCTAAAGAGCATCCTATACATGAGCCAGCTACTGTAAAAGTAGGTTTCAAAGGGGGAATAGTCTATCCTAATCAGGTGGCTTACATTGAGGCCCTGTACACACGTAGCCTGGTGTTTGAAAAACAAATATTTGCGCAAAAAAAATCTCTGTCCATACATGTTTGAATATTTAAAATGTTCGTCTACATGTCCCGTTTTTTTCACCACAGAACGTTGTAAAGTTGTAAAGAATATGCTGAACCCATAGGTGGCAGTGTAGTGCTGTCACAACCCTTCAACCCATGCAGCCACACTTCCTGTTATTTTTATTTTTTTCTTTCGTTTGTGTGGACAGACCGTGAGGTTGAACTACTATTAAATACCGTGTTGGAGTACAAAGTTAATAAAACGCAGGAAAATGTCGACTAGGAATCATGTCAGAGCAGGTATGTTGACTTTTTAGTGCTTTTTTTAGAGCATTATGTGACGTGAGCGCCGCTCCAGCTGGACCGGCAGACCTGGTTCTGCCGGTCCAGCTGGAGCAGAAAGCTCCGTTCTGAAAGTCCACACGCAGACTCGAAAAGGGAGAGTTCTCAAATCTTCACTTTGGCCGGAGTTTTGTTATTATTCGTTTATAGTTACATCAACCGGCGTTCACGTGTGGATGAAAGGCTAAACCGCATGCTAAACTGTTCGGTTTTACTGATAAACGGCTACGTGTGTACAGGGCCTAAGTGTAGAGTCCCAGACAGTATTAGCTCAACAGAGTCACTTGTGTTGTTTGAACCAGTACTAGATAATGTCCACCTTGAACAGCTTAGTGTTAGAGCGGGACTTTTACAGATAGAAAAGACAGAGAGGCCGTATATTAAAGTACAGGTGTCAAATTATTCCAGCCGGAGTGTGACACTACCTAGTTCAACAGTTTTGGGTTCTATTGAACCTATTGCAAAAATAGTTGAGACTGACCAACCCAAGACCCCTTGTGAAACAGCACCAGTCTCCACCTGTATTGTTGGCTCTGTGAGCAAGTCTAGTCAAGACCAAGAGCCATCTAATACTGCCCACTGGCACCCTCCAGTGGATATTAGCCACCTAACACCAGAACAACAAAAGGAAGTAGAGCAAATGTTATTTGAGGAATCAAATGCTTTTGCCCGAGATGATGGAGACATTGGAAATATTCCGAGTTTGAACATGACCATTAACCTGACAGACGACATCCCAGTCCAACGCACATACACATCCATCCCCAAGCCATTATACAAAGAGGTGAAAGAATACATCCAGGACTTACTGGCCAAAGGCTGGATAGTCAAGTCAAAATCACCCTTTGCTGCACCTGTAGTGTGTGTGAGGAAACGGGATGGCACGCTAAGACTTTGCATTGACTACAGACAGTTGAATCAGAAGACCGTGCCTGACCGCCACCCGCTTCCGCGCATCCGGGACCTCCTGGACACGCTGGGCGGCCACAGCTGGTTCAGCATTCTGGACCAAGGTAAAGCTTACCACCAGGGGTATATGGCTGAGGGTTCACGCCATATGACTACCTTCTTCTCACCCTGGGGGCTATATGAGTGGGTAAGGATTCCTTTTGGTCTCAGTAATGCCCCCGCTGCTTTTCAACGTAGTATGGAAGAAATGCTAGACACCCTGCGTGATGATTGTTGTATTCCGTATCTGGATGACATCCTTTGCTATTCAAAGGGGTTCACTGAACATGTTGAGGCACTGCGCAAGGTCCTCAGAGCTCTTCAGCAACATGGGGTTAAGCTTCGCCCAACCAAATGTGAACTGTTCAAAGCAGAGGTCAGATATGTGGGTAGGCTGGTTTCAGAAAAGGGGGTCCGAATCGATCCAAAGGACTATGAAGCTGTCAAGTCACTCAGTCAGAAGACGCCAACGAACGTGGGTGAGTTAAGAAAACTGCTTGGGTTTTTAAGTTATTATAGGGCCTACATTCAAGATTTTTCCAGGATTGCTAAACCTTTGTACAGCCTCCTACAAGTCAAAGGGAGTCCTGAAAACACTCAGACCAAGCCCAAGAAAACCCGAAGTGCTCAGCTGCCCTCAAGGGCTCCTATCAGCTGGACAGGTGAGCACGACCACATCCTGAGGCAGCTCATTGACACTCTGTCCGACCCACCTGTGCTTGCCTACCCCGACTTCGAACTGCCCTTTGTTTTACATACTGACGCATGTGAGAAAGGGCTCGGGGCTGTGTTGTATCAGAGGCAGGGGGGAAAATTAAAAATCATAGCGTATGGCTCAAGAACTCTGACCCCAGCTGAAAAAAACTATTGTTTACATTCTGGTAAGCTAGAGTTCCTAGCTCTTAAATGGGCCATTTGTGAGAAGTTCAGGGATTATTTATTTTATGCCCCAGAGTTCACAGTGTATACCGACAATAATCCCTTGACATATGTAATGAGCACTGCAAAGTTAAATGCGACAGGACATAGGTGGGTAGGAGAGCTTGCAGATTTCCGGTTTAACATCAAGTACCGACCTGGTAGAGTTAATGTGGACGCTGACACTTTGTCACGCCTTCCGCTGGACATTGACAGTTATGTTGGAGAATGTACAGAGGAGCTTAGCCGAGACATTGTTTGTGCAACATGGGAAGGGAGTGAGGTAGCAAAGAAGAGTGATGTTGCCTATGTAGCTGCCTTAAACCTGGCTCAAGACATTGGGTCGGACACTAGGCCAGACGCACCAGCCTTACCTAGCATTAGCCATGAAGAGCTAGTGAGAGCACAAAGACAAGACACGACAATTAAAGAACTCCTCAGGTTAAAAGAGACCAAACCCACACTAACTGACAGAGACAGACAAAATGCAGATGGGTTAGTGCGGAGGTTAATGCGTGAGTGGGGGAAACTTAAGATGGAGAATGAGCTACTTTACAGAGAAGCTGGGGGTAGAAAACAGCTTGTACTGCCTGCAGAGTACAGGCCCTTGGTGCTGAAACTCCTTCATAAGGACATGGGTCACCTCGGTGCTGAAAGAGTTATCAACCTGGCCCGAGATCGCTTCTACTGGCCCTTTATGAAGAAGGACATTGAAGCTTATGTGACGAGACAATGTCCCTGTATAAAACAAAAGAAACCCACCACACACGTCAGGGCACCCATGGGGAGCATCAGTTCCAGTGCACCCATGGAGCTAGTATCCATTGACTTTATGCATCTAGAAAAGAGCAGAGGTGGTTACGAATACATACTTGTTGCAGTTGACCACTTTACACGGTTCGCCCAGGCGTGGCCGACCAGAAACAAGTCAGCTAAAACTGCTGCGGAGAAACTATACAACGATTTTATTCCTCGTTTTGGGTACCCTGCTAGACTACATCACGACCAGGGCCGTGAATTTGAAAACTCACTGTTTAGGGGACTACAGCAGCTGTCAGGTGTCAGTCACTCACGTACAACACCATACCACCCACAGGGAAACCCTGCCGAGCGATTTAATCGCACCTTACTACAAATGCTGAGAACTCTTGAGGAGGCAGAAAAGGATAACTGGAAAGACTTTCTGCCCCAAGTTGTCCATGCATATAATTGCACAAAACATGAGGCCACAGGGTTTGCCCCACATTTCTTAATGTTTGGACAGCATCCCCGCTTGCCCGTGGACCTCATGTTTGGACTCAACACAGAGGAGGACAGTGAAACACCATATGGATATGTTCAAGAGTGGGCAAGGAGGATGAAAGAGGCTTATCGTATTGCTAACAACAACAGCCAGCAATCGAGCGCTCGTGGAAAGAAACACTATGACCAACATGTGAGAGGAGTTGTCTTGGAGCCTGGTGATCGAGTGTTAGTTCGCAACCTGAGAGAAAAGGGCGGACCTGGAAAGCTCAGGTCATATTGGGAGCAGACTGTGTACATTGTCAAAGAACAGATCAATGACAGCCCCATCTACAAAGTATGTCCTGAGAACAATGCCCAGAACACCAGGGTCCTCCACAGAAATCTGCTGCACCTGGTGAATGACTTACCTTTAACTGTTGATCACAGAAAAGATAAAGCACCCATCAGGAGCAGAGTCAGAGGCCACCGTGTCCCTCCAAGCCAAAGTAACCGAGACAGCGACTCATCAGATTCTGAGAGTGACCCCAGGATGCGTTATTGGCTCAGAGTACCTGTGTCAACAAGACTACAGGAACCAACCACCCAAACTCATCCAGTGTCAAGCCAAGTTGTCACACCCATGGACCAACATAGGGACTCTCAACTGAACATTATAGATGAAAATTTTCAGCATCCAGCTGAAAATGAACTGGTCCAAAATGGTGAAACGGGCGATGCACAGAGAGAACAAGAACTGGGAAGAGACACTGAACAGGTTGAACCTGAAATTGAGCAAGAGGAGCGAGTACCAACTCAGGAGGAATTTCTCAGGAGGTCTATGCGAGCAAGGAGACCACCTCAGACATTCACCTACAACACTATGGGTCAGCCCTCCTATCAGCCACAAGGAGTCATAGGTCATGTTGGACTATGTGGGTTACAAGCTTCACCATTATGGGTAATGCAACCTGTGCAAGAGCAATTTTATACTCAACAGACTGTGCCTTATGCAACGACAATGCCTTTTGCAGTGCCTTATAATTTTGTGTACTGAGATGTGTACACTGAAGGGAAATGTTCTTTTGAGTGAGGTTCCTGTGACAAGAACCAAGTTGTTAATATTTTGTGAAATGTTATCACTGGCGTTAAAGTGTCGGGAGCCACCTTTTAAGTTGGGGAGCGTGTGGTGCACCTAAAAATGTCACCACAATATTTGGTTTTCTTATGAATGTAAAGTATTTCCATGTGCAACTGATCCTATTTTCAAATATATGTTATATTTTGTTTGCGGTTCGGCAAGTTAATATGCCTGCATTTTTATAGTGTTTTTCTGAGGAGCGGTGATGACGAAGCGGAACCTTTGTTTTGGGGGGGTGCGTTGCTTCCAGGTTGGTTTTGGGGACGGACTTCCGGTTGGCTTCACATGCTTTCTGGATCTAAACGGCGAAACAATGGTCGTCATCTTTGACTCCTAATTTTATTATTCTTCAGATGGTGTGTCATCACTGTTGCAACAGTCCTGACACTCGGGACCTGTAACATATGTCTATATGTGCAACTTCAAACAGGGAGAATTTCACATCTTCTGGGGCGGGGGAGCAGGGATGGGGTTTCCCCGAGAATCTCTCAGACCTGGTTTGAGAGAATGAGGGTTGTGAATGGCTGCCCTGTATGTCAATCAAGTGACAGGATATTTGATAGGCTGACAATTATTTTTTTATGTCCCGCTGCGATCTACCAGTACTACCTCGGAGATCTACTAGTAGATCGCGATCTAGAGCCCCTTTCATAAGACAGGTCGGTCCGGCTTTTATGCATGTTCAAGCCTCCAACGAGCATTCAGAAAACACACAAACGCGGTTTGGCAAATTAAATTGACTCGCCTTTGATCCGCCCCTGACCCGCCACAGTTCATAGTGTCAGCCCCGGATCCGAGCCGCACAGACCCACTTCTGAATGCAAGACGCGCGATCCGCACTCAGAATACAGATGACATCAGTGTGCGACCGCAGTCAACAGACAGATTTATATTCAAAATGACACGAAACGACTGTATAAGCTAGTTTCGCTTTTTTCCCCCCTCTCTCTCTCTGTAGCAGCGGCGCTGTGCGTGTGTGCGTGTGAGTTTGATTAGGTTCCATTTGGGGTCTCGAACACGTTTGTGTGTGTGTGTGTGTGTGTGTATGTGTGTTAGTTTCACTTTTTTCCCCCTCTCGCAGCGACACTGTGTGGGGTCTTCAAAACGTCAGGTGTGTGTGTGTG
>JBBPBX010040279.1:0-15581 GCA_038048925.1 Garcialebias charrua
TTTCTTGATCAGGCTGGTGGTGTTGTTGCTCCAGCTGAGGTTATCATTCAAGTGTACACCCAAGTATTTGTAGCTGGAGACCACTTCCACAGCAGATCCACCTATTTTCAGTGGGGCGTGGGTGTGTTTATTCCTTCTGAAGTCCACAATCATCTCCTTTGTCTTCTTCACATTCATGTGAAGATTATTCTCTTTGCACCAGCTCTCCAGGTGTTCCAGGTGTCTTCCAGTGTCTCCAACTTATCCACCTGATTCCAGGTGTTAATCAGGATTTGGTGACATTTCAAGCATAATTAAAAACAAAAGCATACTTTCTAAAGTTGTTACACGGACAAATGGATATTTTTACAACCTCTAACCTCTGAGCAGACAAATTATGCTACCCCCCCCCCATGGGGGTCGGGCCCCCCAGGTTGGGAACCACTGCTATAGATTACAGTACATTGCTGTATAACCCGGAATTTACACTACATATGTTCCGGCTCTGCCCCGCTCCGCTCCGCAGGTCGCAGCTGAGCGTCTCAAAGTCCAGTTTACACTACCTCCGGTCCGGTCCGCCTGGATGCGCCGCTCCGAGACGCATGCGTGGGAATTGCGCGATCGCGCGATAAATCAAGTGATAAATAATGAAGTCAGAACAAAACAATTCATTTGGTGGAAGAAGGAGAACAACAGTAGAGACTGCCTCGCTGTTTGGTTGTTGATCTTCTCTCGTAAATGAGCAACAGGACATGTTTTGAGCGACAGGAAGTGATATATTACATTTCAGAATAAAATACTTTTTTTTATTTTTTTATTTCTTGTATTGCGTTTGTAGGCGTAGTCATAAATAATAGTTTGACAGTATTTTGGTACAAATAAATCTGTATAGAGCTAGGATTAGTCCGCCCGTGGTGATTTTATTTTGTAAATACGGAAGTTGTGCTCGTTCCTTTTCCTGTTGGTGCGACGTAATCTTTAAAAGTTGACTCCGGCAGAAATGGGATCGAGGTCTAATTTTGACGGACTGCCGTCCGCTCGCCGCCGCCGTGCGGAGCCAGTGTAAACGCTCTCATTGATTATAATGGGTGCGTATTTGCTGCGGAGGTCGGACCGGAGCGGGGCGGAGCCGGAATGCATGTAGTGTAAATTGGGGGTAATAGTTTGTTGACGGGCATATAATGCCGTATACAAACCGGATTCCAAAAAAGTTGGGACAATAAACAAATTATGAATAAAAACTGAATGCAATGATGTGGAGATGGCAAATGTCAATATTTTATTCGTAATAGAACATAGATGACAGATCAAAAGTTTAATCTGAGTAAATGTAACATTTTAAAGGAAAAATATGTTGATTCAAAATTTCACAGTGTCAACAAATCCCAAAAAAGTTGGGACAAGTAGCAATAAGTGGCTGGAAAAAGGAAATTGAGCATATAACGAACAGCTGGAAGACCAATTAACACTAATTAGGTCAATTGACAACATGATTGGTAAAAGAGCTTCTCAGAGTGTCAGTGTCTCTCAGAAGCCAAGATGGTAAGAGGATCACCAATTCCACCATTGTTGCACAGAAAGATAGTGCAGCAATACCAGAATGGTGTTACCCAGCGTAAAATAGCAAAGACTTTTAAGTTATCATCATCAACCGTGCATAACATCATCAAAAGATTCAGAGAATCTGGAACAATCTCTGTGCGTAAGGGTCAAGGCCGTAAAACTCTACTGGATGCTCGTGATCTCCGGGCCCTTAAACGTCACTGCACCTCAAACAGGAATGCCACTGTCAAGGAAATAACAGAATGGGCTCAGGAATACTTCCAGAAAGCATTGTCAGTGAACACAATCCACCGTGCCATCCGCCGTTGCCAGCTGAAACTCTACAGTGCAAAGAGGAAGCCATTTCTAAGCAAGCTCCACAAGCTCAGACGTTTGCACTGGGCCAGGGGTCATTTAAAATGGAGTGTGGCAAAATGGAAGACTGTTCTGTGGTCAGATGAGTCACGATTTGAAGTTCTTTATGGAACACTGGGACGCCATGTCATCCGGACCAGAGAGGACAAGGATAGCCCAAGTTGTTATCAACGCTCCGTTCAGAAGCCTGCATCACTGATGGTATGGGGTTGCATGAGCGCTTGTGGCATGGGCAGCTTGCATGTCTGGAAAGGCACCATTAATGCAGAGAACTATGTTCAGGTTCTAGAACAACATATGCTCCCATCTAGACGTCATCTCTTTCAGGGAAGACCCTGCATTTTTCAACAAGATAATGCCAGACCACATTCTGCAGCAATCACAACATCATGGCTACGTAGGAGAAGGATCCAGGTACTGAAATGTCCAGCCTGCAGTCCAGATCTTTCACCTATAGAGAACATTTGGTGCATCATAAAGAGGAAGGTGCAACAAAGAAGGCCCAAGACGATTGAACAGTTAGAGGCCTGTATTAGACATGAATGGGAGAGCATTCCTATTTCTAAACTTGAGAAACTGGTCTCCTCTGTCCCCAGACGTCTGTTGAGTGTTGTAAGAAGAAGGGGGGATGCCACACAGTGGTAAAAATGGACTTGTCCCAACTTTTTTGGGATTTGTTGCCATGAAATTTTGAAACAACATATTTTTCCCTTAAAATGATACATTCTCTCAGTTTAAACTTTTGATCTGTGATTTGTGTTCTATTCTGAATAAAATATTAGATGTTGGTACCTCCACATCATTGCATTCAGTTTTTATTCACAATTTGTTTAGTGTCCCAACTTTTTTGGAATCCGGTTTCTACCAATAATACTTTTGTTGGTCAAAGACGTGAGCTTGGATAAGTTATGATAGTGTGGTTCTAGACTGCAATGCTGACAAATACACTATGCTTTGTATTTACTGGGAATTTAGTCAATTAAAGTTGTATTGATTTTATTGAATCAAGAATTGTATCAATAAAAAATTCTTTGTTATAATAAAACATGTCAAATGAATGCAAAAGAAGATTGTTATTCAGTAATTATAATGACTTATAATATAAACTATAGGGCAAAAATTCACTTGTGTACCGGTACATCATTGAATTTTAAAGTTTTATTCATCAGGATATTTAAATAATTACCTTGTTCATAGGGTCTAAAATGAGGGAAATTTGGCTTCAGATAAATGACAAATGACATTTTATGTAGTTATTTAACCAGAACCAAGTCGCAGTGGAAATGCAGTGTATGAAAACATTACTAGGGATTCACTTGCTGCTTTCTTTCTGATGTTCATCACTGTGAACACGTATAAAAGCAGGTTTGTTAATTTGATGCTCTGGAGGATACAGGTCTGTGTTAACACAATGTTAAGGTGTACAGTCATCAGCAATGACTTTAAAGATGCAAATATTGATGCCTGTCAGTCTGAGAATGGTTAAATGTTATTTTCATCACTCTTGCAAGTGTAAAACATTTAACACAAGTTGCCAATCTTCTGGAGTGGATGTCCCAACAAATTCACCTCTTGTCCGACTTTACAATGCTCAGAGAAATTAAACCTATAGCTCCACCTCTGACTGTTCGCCTCAGTTAGCAGGTTCACTGTTAAAGTTTATGACAGTATAATCCAAAAAAGACTGATCATGCATGATGTCATTCGAAGGGTTTCAGGCGAAAGCTAATTTTTTAAATGAAGCCCAGCTTACCGGTAGTTTTGCAAAGAGGCATTTGAGTAACCACAAAACTTCTGGAGTTTTGTTCTTAGGTGAAAACCAAACAGCAATTTGGCTCAGACACCTCTTACCACCAAGCAGGGGTGATGATTTGGGCACCTTGCATTCAGGAGGGTCCTTTTTGTCTTTTAAATTACAGCTTATTCAGAAAATAACAAAAATACACAAACCATAAAGTTACTAATAATAATAATAATAATGAATTCAATTTATAACGCACTTTTCATTAATGAAAATCTCAAAGTGCTACTGGTACCGGTACCGGTAATTATAAATTTTCCAAAGAAACTCATCTGATCTGATTATCATGTATTCATTAGCCATCAAAATTAATGAAAAAGTTTTTTATTTTATTTTTAAGATTTCTGCTCATTGGAAAGTTTTTTTCCCCCCTGCACAAATTAGTTTGTTATTCATTGACCTTATTTTTTCCCCTCTTCAGTTGTCTCATAACAATTTAGGAAATGGTGTGAATCCTCCGAGTGCTGTTGCATCAGGTGAGATTGAACCATCAATTGAGTCAAAATATACATTTATTCCTTTCTGTTGTGTTCAACTTGCATACATACCGGTTAAATAGAATAGGAAGATAAAAATAATGGTTTCTTCCTTTTCCACAGTCAATTTCCCAAGTGTGCCTGAACCTCCTTTTTCTGCCACTCCTCCACTCTCCGTGGTTCCTCACAGAATGGAGGACTCTGAAGTGATTGGAGATGACTTGGACAGCCTGCTTGACAATTTGCCACCTGACCAAGGTCTAACTGAGGTAAATGTGCCCCCCATCTCCTTGCAGACAATGAAAAAGAAATGTTGACAATGAAGCGAGATTTGCTTGGTTGGTTTCTATTATAAGGCTGCGAAGGTAACAAAAAGCTTGCGCTCAGGAATTTTCATAGCATATTGTGTCACTTTGACCCATTGTTTATGGAAACATATCAACTAGTATGCCTTAAGAAACAGACTGCCAGTCGTGAATACTTATTTTCTGAAAATCTAGATTATCTTAGCCAATGTAACTCAAGCTTGTTTCTTTTATTTCCCCCACGTTCAGGCAGTGTTCTTGGACTCAAGCAGATCGCTCGTTCGCACTGCTCCACCTGTCCTGCCAGCTCCAACTCCCCATCTACCCCCAGCCTTCTTTAGCTCAACCCTCAGCCATCTCAACTCCTTGGACTCCTTTTCAGGCAACGATAACAGCACCGCTGCTCCAACTCTGAACGTGTTGGACGACCTCTCCTCTGAAAACGGAGCTGGTGCAGACGCTTTGCATGTGGTGCTGAACTCCTCGACGTTGGATTGTCTGGACGACCTTGACACGCTCGACTCCCTTGATGACATTTTGGACGAGACGCCAGGCGCTCCTGCTGAGAAGATTATTCAGCTGAAAACAGTGTTGACTGCAGGAGGAAAGTCGCTCGACTTGTTGGATGAAGTAGACATAATCGGGGCTGTTTCTTCTACAAATGGTCAGAGCGGTGATGATGTTATTAAAGTCGACTCTAAAGCCTCAAAACTACTTGACTCCCTTGATTCCTTGGACTCGTTCTCCACAGTGGATGATGTTGGAGCTGCTTTGGCAACAGTTTCAGTCAAGGCATCAGGCTTGGACATTCTCTCTGATTTCAGCACAAATGGTAACTGATTTATTCTTTTTTGTTTTGTTTTGAAATCGTAAAGGCTTTTTTCCAGCTTTTAATACAGCTCATGGTTGTTTGTGGAGTTTGACTGTGCTTGATGCACTTAGGAATGTTTGCTCATCATTTGACTTTTGTTGTGCTTAGTGCACTGGGTAGCTGAAGGCTGCATTGATGACATTAGGATCCTGCTAATGATAATTGATATCAGGGATGCTGACCTGTGTGGTTAGTTTAAGCTGGTTTAACCAGGAACATTATTGAGCTTGGAGCTGTTTGGAGCTTTTTGAGCTGTTTGGAGCTTTTTGAGCTGTTTGGAGCCTTTTGGAGCTTTTTGGAGCTGTTTGGAGTTTTTGTTGGTTTGCCTAATGACAGAGTGAGATCGGTAGTCCAGTTATATCGTTTTTCTTTTACCCCTAGGGTCCCCTTTTGGTCAGGTAGTCCGTCTCCAGATAGGCTGCGACGGCCCTGTTTTTATGGGTTGGGCCGACGCTGGGGACGTTATATTCTTTTTGGCTGACTCACTCTTGTCCACCAATTATTTGTACTTTTGTCTGTCTATTTTTGCTCCCTTTTTGTTGCCCTGTGCCAGAAGACGGTGCACTCCGCACCTGGAGGGAGGAGTCGGGCAGTTTTCAATAAAGCTTTTTATTTTTACATTCTGCCTTCTTGTGTCCTTTGTCCATTTAATGTGTTCGGCCTGAGCCAGCCGTAACATATTCTTGGTGAGTAACTACTAGCTCATGTTTGGTCTTGACTGCTAGATGCACTTAAAGAGTGGCTACTAGCTCATGTTTGGTCTTGACTGCTAGTTGCATTTGTGTCAGCTCATTTGCTTGTGGAGTTTGACTGTGCTTACTGCACTTAGGAATGTTTGCTCACCTTTTGACTTTTGTTGTGCTTAGTGCACTGGGTAGCTGAAGGCTGCATTGATGACATTAGGATCCTGCTAATGCTAATGATAATTGATATCAGAGATGCTGACCTGTGTGGTTAGTTTAAGTTGGTTTAACCAGGACCATTTTTGAGCTTGGAGCTGTTTGGAGCATTTTTGGAGTTTGGAGCTGTTTGGAGTTTTTTGTTTGTTTGCCTAATGACAGAGTGAGATCGGTAGTCCAGTTATATCGTTTTTCTTTTACCCCTAGGGTCCCCTTTTGGTCAGGTAGTCCGTCTCCAGATAGGCTGCGACGGCCCTGTTTATGGGTTGGGCTGATGCTGGGGACGTTATATTCTTTTTGGCTGACTCACTCTCGTCCACCATTTTTTTGCACTTTGTCTAATCTTTGCTTTTCCTGACCCTGTGCCAGAAGACGGTGCACTCCGCACCTGGAGGGAGGAGTCGGGGAGTTTTCCAATAAAGCTTTTTAATTTATCTTCTGCCTCCTTGTGTCTTGTGTCCCGTTTATGTGTTCGGCCTGAGCCAGCCGTAACATATTTTGGGGGCTCGTCCGGGTGTTACATATCCTGAGGAAGCTGCCAATGTTGACACCTATAGTTTTTAGGTATGTTGACTGCAGTCATGCTTTTGTGTGGTTAATTAGTCTGATTGTGATCAGGCTTGTGTGTGTTCAGCCAGGAACACCTGAGAGCCACGCCTATATATACTTCAAGTTGACTGTGCTTGAATGCGGAGTGTTGTGAGCTCAGAGTTTGGTTGCTTTATTGCTGAGCTGTTTGAGTACTGTTTGGGTACTGTTTGAGTACTGTTTGAGTAGTACTGTTTGGTACTGTTTGGGTACTGTTTGGGTACTGTTTGGGTACTGTTTGAGTACTGTTTGGGTACTGTTTGAGTACTGTTTGGGTACTGTGGGGTGTTCTCCGCCCGCCCCTGCCTGTCTTGAAGTCTGATCTTCTGTTTAGAAGGTTCTTGGTGAGTAACTACTAGCTCATGTTTGGTCTTGACTGCTAGATGCACTTAAAGAGTGGCTACTAGCTCATGTTTGGTCTTGACTGCTAGTTGCATTTGTGTCAGCTCATTTGTTTGTGGAGTTTGACTGTGCTTGATGCACTTAGGAATGTTTGCTCATCATTTGACTTTTGTTGTGCTTAGTNTGCCAGAAAATGTAGACATGCTTATGTTCTTGAAAAAAAAAACATGGACATTAAATAAGCTGGGGAGAGTAGTTGTTACCTGTCACTTTTGACATTGAGGAAATATGTTGGCACTTTAGCATTTAAAATGTAAACTTGTTTGTTTACATTTGTTCTTTTGAAGGTTATGCATAGAATAAGTAAAGAATGCAAATATTAAGAAAAAAAAAGTTTGTTTTTTATTTATGTTGAATTTTTGGTAAGTTATAGTTTGAATGTCAGAATAAGTAAAGAAATGAAAAGATCATAAAGAAAAGGAATGTTTATTTTGTTTTAAATTTATGTTCAATTTTTGGAAAGTCCTGCGTGAATATCTTTTTTATTTTAAACAAAGTTGAACGTTCTAAGGAGATTCAATCAGTTAAATGAAGACATCAGTTGAGTTTGTATGTTAAAACAGAATAAAAGCCTTTTTGCGGCATAAAACCGATCTTTGAAGTTTTCTTGAACTAATGTTAAAATCTCGTCTCGTTCTCGCAAGATCTGTGATTTTCTCGTCTCGTCTCGTCTCGTGAGTTTTGTGTATCGTTACACCCCTAGTAGACGGGTAAACCAACGCTGGAGACATCTCATATGAAGCAGACCGAGATGCAAGACAACATGGACAGCCATCAAGCATGATGGACGCCGCCGTCACCACACTTCCGGGTCTGACGCGGGTCAGCTGAGCTGTTAGGTCGAGGGCTCTCTGCTCTGACAGACGTGCTCTCATCGTGCACAAATTCAGCGCCACTCCCAGATAAACAATACTCTGGGAGGGCAGGGCTCTTCTCCCAGTTCATTGAAAACACCAGGATTAGCAGGTGTTCTGCTAGAGCCTTGGTCTGGACCTGCTCAGCAGAAGCGGTCATCCAGATAAAATAATATTCTCATCCCATCCGTGTGTAACGGCTAGATGGCGGTCTCCACGCACCTCGAGAACATCCTGGGAGCTAGGGAATAGCCGAAAGGAAGCCTGTTGTACTCGAACTGGGCCTTTTGGAAGGAAAAACACAGGAACTTCCTGTGTTTTGGGATGATCGGAATGTGACAATAAGCATCTCGCATGTCTAGAGATGTGAACCAATCGTTCTGATGGATGTTTCTTAACAGCTGTTCTATTTCGTGTAAGCATATCGCCCTTTAAAAGCTTCGCTTTGTTGGGTTTTATCCCTCGCGCTTCGCGCCAATATTGAAGACTTGTAGTCCACACCCACCTGCTGTGGGCCCGCCCTGTGGTCCATTATAAATTGCCCATAGACCATTATTCTGCTCCAATTTTTTCTTCACGCTCGTACGACACGAAGACTAAAAGAATGATCCCATTTTAGGACCACCTTCAAGCCTTGCCCCACGTGCGTGGCAGGGTACATTTTATCATCCGACCCGCACCCCCTATGCGAGGCTTGCCTGGGAGCTGTCCACGCTCGGCAATCTATGATACCAGAGCCCTCCTGCCCCGCGTGTGGCTTTTTATCTGAGGAGGAGAGGGCGCGCTGGTTCAACCTCTTCAGCCGGGCGGTTGTCGAGTGTCAGCCGAGGGGAGACGTGAGTGTCGAGGAATTCATGGAGGAGCTGAACTCTCTCACGTCTCTCTCGGAGGCAGCTAGCTTTGACGAGGCAGCTCCCGCGTCACCGTTATTCTCCGGCGCTAAGAATGCTAGCGGCGGAGCTCCCACCGGTTCACGTGAAGGTGTGGAGCTCCCCCATCCTCCCACCGAAAGAACGGAACCTGTCGGCCACCGCGGTCCAGCCTGTTTCGGAGGTAGGGACTCGGTGCAGCCCCCACGCTCCACCATCGGCTCCACACAGCAGAGCATCTTCGCCAGACGGATGGCCCGAGACCACACCGAGCACACACACCTCCTTCCTCAGCGCGCTCCCTGAAATCATCAGGATGGCAGCAGAAGTCTGCGATCTGGAGGTGCCTGTGGCGGCTGCCCAGGCAACTTCACCCCTGATGGCAGGAAGGTTCGCCACGCAGGGCAGTGGGCACCAGGACACGATCTGGCCGTGCGTCGTTGACGTCTCAGCCTTGCTCCAGAGCGCGGCCAGCGAGCCGCGAAAACTGAAGGCGCCAGTTTCATCCTACACCCAGATATCAAAAGTCCTGGGCGTCACGGACCAGTCCTTCCCCACTGTGCCCCCCCTAGAGCCCGCGCTGCCGCGGTGTTTGGAGTCAAGGCGGTGAAGTATGTGGGCACCCGGATCACCTCTCCGGCAGCCAACGACCAGCTCACGAGCAAACTGACAGACAAGATCCATCAGTGCTCGTGACAGATGGGGGCTGCCTCAAATAATGTCGCCTTGATGGCCATGTACCTCTCCCGCCAGACCGAAGATGACAACCTCAGGAAGGCGGCAGACATCATAACAAATTTATGCGCGGCGCTGGCTACGTGCTCAGCGCGCATCTCATCTTGGGCCACTCTCCTTCAGCGTCAGCTCTGGCTCAAGCTCTCCTCGGCTATCCCGGACGAAGTTAAGCGGCAGCTGCTTGAGGGGCCGGTGTCGGCTGACGGGTTGTTTGGACCACATTTAAAAAATGTTTTTAATCAGCTGCAGTCCTCATCGGAGGCGCTGGAACAGGTCCAGAAACCTGTGACCCCTCAGCGACCAGAACCCCTGTTTCAAATCAGGTTTTTTCAAGCAACCAGAGGGTAAAAATGAGTTTCTGTCGTCAGCAGTGGACTGACAGACAGCTGCAGCTGCAGGTGCACCTGTTAGCAGCGAACTCTGGGCGAACTCAGTAACCCCTTCTCCTCGCACAACGGAGAAGGCGCGCTCTGACAAATATCTGAAAACAGAGAGTGGTAAACTGTTTAAACAAAGCAGAGTCCCATCTGCTCGTTTTCAATCGGTTAGAACTCATGAGCCTGTTTGAACCAGGACTTTTTCACCTCTTCCTGCTGCACTTCGAGCAGAAACATGCACAGGTTTGTACCGTGACAAACAGCCCTTTCATGTCCGGCCTACCATGGACTGTTACAGACAAAATCCGCAAGGTGGCGGTAGAGGCCAGGGTATCTTCTCCTTCAATTCAGAACACACATGTGTCTCCTCTGACAGCTCACAGTGCCGTGTGGTTAAACACATGCACTCTAAACAGCTGGTTGGAAAAAACAATCCGCAACGGCTTACTCTACAGTTTGCGGGGACGCCTCCAAAATTCAACGGAGTGCTGGAAACGAAACTGTCGTCCCCAGAACAAGGAATAATTCTCTAGTCGGAGCTGAAGGAGTTATTACTGAAAAACGCCATTTCCAGAGTCCCCTCGGGGGAGGAGGAAACCGGTTTTTATTCAAAGTATTTCCTGGTTCCAAAGAAACCAGAGGGTTGCAGGCCGATTCTGGACCTGTCATTTTTCAACAGGTACATCGTAACTCGTCCCTTTCACATTTAAGTTGCATCTATTATGCGTCACTGCTACGCGACGCGTCAGCACCTCATTTGTCCTACTGAAAATGGCGGCTACAGAAGCATGCACGGAAAGACTTTTCACAAGATTAACACGGCAAAAACAATTATTTGTCTGCTGAAAATTATAGCAAAGATGTGTCTTAGCTTAACCGTTTCTTAATAAATTCACGTAATGGTCAAATCTGCTGGATTTAAATTGTTTCGCTTTGACGTCTTCCAAACGGTCGCACGCGCTACGAAAATAAATTATAAATAAATCTAATTTTAGCTCAAACAACTCCAACAGCTAACAGTTTGTAAATGACCACCAAATAATGACTTTCTGTAAGTTTAAAGAAAAATTTCCGTGTGGTTTATGAGCTAAATTTGCTAAAAAGTTCAAGGGAAAAAAACTACGCTAACCGCGACACATTTACGTCTATAAAACATTGAAATTTATCTCAAATAACTCCATCAGCTAACAGTTTGTAAATGAACACCAAATAATTACTTTCTGAAAGTTTAAAGAAAATCTTCCGTGTGGTTTATGAGCTATTTGCTAAAAAGTACAAGGAAAAAAAACTAAGCTAACCGCGACACATTTACGTCTATATCGAATTTTACCTCAAATTCATTCATTCATTCATTCATTCAACCTTTATTTATACAGGCTAGCCTCGTTGAGTCACGGGGACTCATTTACAAGAGGGACCTGTCTCACTCACACCAAACAACCATCCACTCTCACACCTAGGGTCAATTTAGAGTCACCAATCAGCCTAACAAGCATGTTTTTTGGTCTGTGGGAGGAAACCGGAGTACCCGGAGGAAACCCACGCATGCACGGGGAGAACATGCAAACTCCACCCAGAAAGGCCCCGGACCGGGATTTGAACCGGCAACCTTCTCGCTGAGAGGCAGCAGCTCTACCAGTTGTGCCACCGTGCTGCCCAAATAACTCCAACAGCTAACAGTTTGTAAATATCCATCTTGTGATTACTTTCTGTAAGTTTGAACAAAATCTGTCCTGTGGTTCTTGACCTATTTTGCTAACAAACACTGAGCTAACAGTGAAATACCGTATTTTCCGGTGTATAGGTCACACCTTTTTATGTTTTTTTTTTCAAGGCCTGCGACCTATACACCAGTGCGACCTATTTATGGAATTTTTTCCATATTTTTAGACCAATTTTTGCCTCAGTTATGACCCTTTTTCACTTTGGCAGAAAATGGTGCAGTACCACTTTCGGCTGCTAGGGGGCAGTGCAGTACCAGTTTCGGCCGCTATGGGACACTTCCAGAGGAGTACACCGACCGTTTCCAGTTCATGTGTCCGAAAAAAAGCTCCTTTGCTCGGACTGACTGTCAGCCTCCTGGTCTGGATGTAACTTCTGTTAGCTCTGTGTTTCTTTAACCTGGTTAAAACCAGACCCTTGTCCTTCACTTTGCTTCGGACTTGGGTCTGGACTTTCTCCATTGAGAACCGATTCTTGCTGGAGGCGTGGCCTCTGCTGAGGAACAAAACCATTGGATCTTAGAAAAATTTTGAACAGGGAAAGCATTCTGCTCCCTCCCCCTCAGAACTATATATGGCTCTGTTTCCTGCTCTGGTGAACTTGACATCAGCTCTGCCTCCTGCTGCATTTTCTCTCGTTGCCGCTGCATATTCTGTGTTTATATGTTAATAAAACGTTCTAAAAAATAAAATAAAACCATGGAGCGCTGGTCCAGCACACCAGAAGACCAGAACATCTGCAGGGACTCGGGCAGCAACGTAAAACCCGAGTTTAATTCTCTCGTGACAACCTGAGGCATTTCCTCATTCATTTCACTCAGCGGAAGGAGAGGAGGAGGAGGAGGGAGCGATCACTTGACTTTTGGCAAAAAAGAAAAGAAAACTCCAGATAAGGGATTAAGAAGGGGAATTTAACACATTTGTGTCACATATAAAACAGTCCTGCATCGCTTTGCATCGCTTTGAATGAGAGTATGCGAATGCTCGCTGGCTGTGCGCTGGGACAGGTGGGGACGTGGGTTAGGGGCCAAAAACTCTGCCCCTTCTGTTCTCTGATTGGTCCGGTCAAAAATCAGCCGGAGAAATCCTTCTCTATGGGAGAAGTCCCAGACTGAGCAGTGAAGGGAAATGAGAATTGAGCGGAGGTGCGTAGGAAGGCGAGGGCCAGGCTAGTGTTTCTTAACTGTTTGTTTGCAAGATAAGTCAAGAACCACTCAGCAGATTTTTCTGAAACTTACAGAATATACCGTAATCACAGTGTGGACGTTTACAAGTGAGTAGCTTTATTTGATATTTTAGAAAAAAATAAAAAATAAACCGATCTTTTTGTAGCATTAGCTTCTGTTAGCTTCTGGTGTTCGCTTCTGTTTGTTATACTGTAAATAGCTTCAAAACCAATCAGTGTATATTTTTTCTGCTTACAGAGTGTAATTATAAGGCTTTAATGTACATAACTATGGTCTGTAGAAAACATTTGACATAAAATTCGATTTTTTTATTCGTGTCAGAGGCGGACTTGTCTCGTGTTAGCCTTCGTTTTATTTCTGTGTACTTCTGTTTACGTTATAAATAGCTTCGAAACCACTCGGTGTATATTTTTTCTGCTTACAGAATGTAATTATAAGGTTTTAATGTACGTAACTATGGTCTGTAGAAAACATTTGACATAAAATTCGATTTTTTATTTGTGTCAGAGGCGGACTTGTCTCGTGTTAGCCTTCGATTCATTTCTGTGTACTTCTGTTTACGTTATAAATAGCTTGAAAACCACTCAGTGTATATTTTTTCTGCTTACAGATTGTAATTATAGGAGCTGTAATGTACTTAGCTATGACTGGATGAATCATTTGAGATGAGATTTGATTTTTTATTCGTGGGGACTCGTCTCGTGTTAGCTTCTGTTAGCTTCTGTTTATGTTATAAATAGCTTTGAAACCAATCATGTACAGTATATTTATTTCTGCTTACAGAGTAATTACAAGGCTCCAATGTACTTAACTATGTCCTGGAGAAAACATTTGAGATGAGATTCGATTTTTTATTCGTGTTTTCAGAGACGGACTCGTCTCGTGTTAGCTTCTGTTAGCTTCTGTTTATGTTATAAATAGCTTCGAAACCAATCGTGTATATTTATTTCTGCTTACAGAGTAATTATAAGGCTCCAATGTACTTAAAGGACAACACCCACCATGACAGTAACAATTCACCATATAGGACAATTACTGTAATTTAATATGATGTCTATTTTCATTTTTGCATTTGGGCCAGGCGAGGGTTAAAAAAAAAAAAAAAAAAAACAGTCCCGAATGAATCCGGAAACTCGGCCGAAGAGTGCCGAAGTGTCATGTGACTTCAGTTACGTCTCCACCCAGAAGGCAGGAGTGAGTTTCCATGGAGGTTTATGAGAGTGGGAGATAAAACTGCATATTTCCTGGTGCATTTGTGTGTACATATGGACCAGCGCTCTGATTTTATTTATTATTTATTTTATAACACCGCTGCAGACCGTTGCTACTCTCATTCTGCCCAAAGGAGCGAGCCGCGCGTCTCTGGCTCACCGTTCTGCTGGTCACCTTTGAAGTTCCGAATGCGTGTCAGGGCTCTGCTCCATCCCAGCCTTGTTGCGGGGAGCACGGGGGAGCACGCGCGCAGAGCTCCGCTGCGCGGCTGCCTTTTCTGTACTCCCGACCTGTCTGGTCACGGGGGGAGAAAATAAAAAGTCGATGCGGAAATGAATGAATTTGTCGCGATCAAGCGAATTAAACTAGTATGTCTACGTGGATGCTCGCTCAGAATATGATAGACAGTGAGCGACAGCAGGATGAATTAACAGGCAGCTTTAGGGAATATTTAAAAATGCTTCGCTTTTTTTTTTCCTCGCTCAGAGCAGCGACCATGGAAGTTGATGAATACTTATTATAACTCCACCTGTAACTCCAAGGCGGTCACTTTAGTGACGTGAATGCCCATATCTGGAGAGGAGCAGATTTTTCCTGGAGCTTCTGCTAAAATCTGCTATAAATCATGAAATAACACATTTAGCGTTATTTCTCTACAATATAAATAAACGCTCCTGTATTATTTTTAAATAAACTAATAAATATTAATGGCGATGCAATTTGAAAACATGGTGGGTGTTGTCCTTTAACTATGTCCTAGAGAAAACATTTGACATAAAATTCGATTTTTTATTCGTGTTTTCAGAGACGGACTCGTCTCGTGTTTAGCTTCTGGCAGACATTAGCAGCAGAGCTAAACACTCGGTCCATATTGCCGGGTTGACTCAGCGGTCACGCGGCGCGTCAGAGGTGGATGACGCGTTACGTCGGCGGTGACGTAGGTGCGACCTATACATCGGTGCAACCTATTTATGGATTCTTCCAATTTTTTAGTAATAATTGGACACTGCGACCTATACAACGGTTTGACCTATACAACGGAAATTACGGTAGCTAGTTCATACGTCCAGAGCAGGAGGCCGGGCTGCGACAGAGTGTGTCCGACCAGAAGAGGCTGCCGTCGGACACATGAGGTGGGAACGGTCGGTGTTCCCTAGCGGCCGAAAGTGGTACTGCACCATTTTTTGCCAAAATGAAAAATATCTGAGCCAAAATTTTGTCTAAAAATATGGGAAAAAAACCATAAACAAGTCTCACCTCTCTATAAGTCGCAGGGCATGCAAATTAGGCAAAAAGCTGCGACTTATAGACTGGAAAATACAGTGTGTGTGTGTGTGTGTGTGTGTGTGTGTGTGTATATACAGTATATATATATACATACAGTATTG
>JBBPBX010040280.1:0-29447 GCA_038048925.1 Garcialebias charrua
GTGAAGCAACTTCCTCTGCAGCCAGCCCAAGAAAAACATATATTGGTTAGAACATTGTGAAGCATATTTTAAATCAACATCATCGCTTTGAATGCTGGTAGCCAAGTGTCATGCATTTTACATAGAACACTTCTTTATCAAACCAAACTATTTAGACGCGTTGTGGTACAATCCATGAAATGTAGTAACATGTTTACAGTGTGAAATAAAGATAAAGGCATCAGCTGGTGTAGGGGTATATCTGTCTGTATAATTAATCAGCAAGTCAAAAGCACTGAACACAAATGCTCTCAGTTTATTGAGTTTAAGCCTTTTGACCCACAGTGGACATGAAACTGGCTCACTTTGATTCTCTGAGCTTTAGATACAGTAACAGCACAGCAAAGACTCTAGCTTCCGTTTCTAAAAGGTCAAATAAATGTGTCACAATTGTTTTTCTGTTGACAGACAGACGTTTAGCGGAAGGTGCTTCTGCTGCAGCCTCTCTATGCTCCTCATGCATTTATTCACAATTGAACAGACCATTACTAAAAATTCCTAAGCATGAACTATGAGTCCAGTTTTTTTTTAATGACTGGAGTAGAGATGGTGTCCAGTCACAAACAGGGCTGTAAACAGCACCATTGTACAGTGCAGCGCGTATGAACTGAAGATTCTTACCTGAAAGCGTCTACTATCCCAATGTCAACATCCTGCATCCATAATCAAATAAGCTCCTCCACGAGTTCAAACATGTTAATTGACAGAGACCGCTGTCCGCTGCTGCCTTAGCTCAAACTTGTGCATGCAGATTGTGAGGCCACTCCCCCCAACCCCACTCCTTGTATCAGCCAACTTACAGTAGACTGAGTTTAGTCACTATGAGTCACCTTCTTCCTTCTCTCCAACTGCCAGCTCAGCTCCTAATTCGTCCTCCTCCGTCTCCCACTTCCTGTAAATTAGCCTGAATGGTCTTGGGCAACAGTAAGAAGAGCACTGCGTCCAGTCAACTCATCTGTCACTTGTTTGTTTCTTCTTCTTCTTCTGCTCCACAAAGTGCAACTCCTCCTTCAGTCCAGCCTCTTTGTTACAGAACAGTGATCAGCATTTACATACAAAAACACCTACACACGTGTATGTGTGTGTAGCAACACACACCTTATCCTGCTATCAGGCAGCTGTGGATGTACTTTTTTGAACTACAGAGCGATGAATCAGCATATTTACTTCCACAATTGGAAACCCACATGTCGTGATTTTGTCACGCACATAAATCTGAGTGGTTAGACGACACAAAATGAGATTTTGCTGCCTTTAAATATTCAAAATGTGTGATTCTTTCAAGTAAACTTAGGACAGATTGCTCGGTTAAACACAAGATTCAATTTAAGAAAAATAGTCTTTAAAGCAAATAGTTAAAGGTATTGTGACATGATGTTGGAACTATGCATAAAGTGGCACAACATATATATGTTGTATCATTCAACTATGTTGGTTTTTAGAAGCAAAATGATAAACCAATGAAAATTTGTTTCAAAGTGATTTTAAACTTGGCACCGTGTTTCGTTACGGGACATCCGGGTACTTCCGCATGCAACGTAATGTGGTGTAGTGGTAATGGCAGTCGTCTCCCGATCGGAAAGTTGGCGGTTCGACTCCCGGGACCCGCACCATGTGTCGTTGTGTCCTTGGGCAAGACACTTAACCCTGAGTTGCTCCCGGTAGGACTGGAAAGCACCTTGCATGGTAGTCTGCCGCCACCGGTTTATGAATGTGTGTAGCATTCAATATATGTGTAGCACTTTGAGATTTTCAGTAATGAAAAGTGCGTTATAAATTGAATTAATTATTATTATTATTATATAGGGACATGAAGCTCAGTCTGCGGCTGCTATTAGAACGTAGTTTCATTGTCTTCAAGATCGCCTACTTTTTTTTGTATAACTTGAAAAATGCCGGTACGTTGTGTCGCATTTGGGTGTTCTAATATCGCCAGTGAACAAGTGAGCGACACAAAGTACCAGCATTTTTCAAGTTTTACAAAAAAAAAGTAGGTGATCTTGAAGAAATGAAACTGCGTTCTAATAGCAGCCACGGACTGAACTTCATGTCCCTACATCACATGAACTCTCATGCGGAAGTACCCGGATGTCCCGTAACGAAACACGGCGCCAAGTTTAAAATGGACATCCTCATGGCTGCCGACACTGGTTCTCCCTCCATCCTTGTCCTCCTTGACCTCACTGCAGCTTTCAACACTGTGGACCATAGTATCCTCCTCCACCTTCTTCATGTGGAGGTCGGTCTCTGTGACACTGTCCTGGTTCAAATTTTTCCTCTCCAATAGGCTGGAATGTGTTAGTCTTGGCAATGCCACTTCCCAGACAGTCTGTGTCTCCTGTGGTGTCCCTCGGGGGTCAGTTCTGGGACCCTTGCTCTTTTCCCTTTACATGCTGCCTTTTAGGCATGTAACGGTTGTAATGGGTGTACCGAACCGTTTCGGTACACCACGTTCGTTTCGGTCCAACTGCGTACCGTTTCGGTTATTTTTTCACTAATTAAACGTTCTTAACAGGGGAACATATGCACCCAGAACAAAATGTCCTGGGCGCGTTTCAGCACGGAGCTATTTTCGCGTGGCAGGCGCAGCATTTAGCCGTTAGCATCTCGTGCGGTCTCCTGTTTGTGAACGTTATAAAGTTGTTAAAATGTTAAAAGACGAGCGCACACGCAGCTTGTGTGGACGTTGCTTCATGAAGACTCTGCAGCAGCTACGTGACGCAGCTCTCTACAGCAGCAACACGTCGAAAACGTAAACGTGCTGGAAACTGTCATCCGAACGTGAACAGCAGCTGTACTAAAACTACTTCATCCGAACGTGAACGAAGAGCTGTATTAAAACTACTTCATCCGAACGTGAACAGCAGCTGTATTAAAACTACTTCATCAGGTAATCAGAGCGCGGTCCAGAGCAATAACACAAGCTGTGAGTTTTTATATCTTGAATCTAGTCTGAACGTTGTTATATGCGCAAGCTTTAAAGGGATTGTGACATGATTTTGTAAATTTGAATATTTGTCAGAACATATATATCTTATATCATTGAGCTCTGGTCGTTTTTGCATAATAAATTATAAATATATTAAATTTTTATTCCAAGTTATGGTAGTTTTTTTCTCTGGGATACGCCCCTAAAAATCTGCGCATTTCCGCAAAACGTCATCTTGACGTGACAACGGGAAGGCACGCTCCAACGTGCATTTAAATAATAATGGCGGAGCATGTCCTATCGCGTCTGAGATATCATTTTGAGACAGTAAATCTTCCAAAACTCTCATTAATAAACACTCCCTGAATAAAAAAATTACAGATGTTACCTGATGGCGCAGACATAATTTAAAAATACATACATAGCAACGTGTTTGCTCCGGGCTCTCGGCTAATTTTTTTAGAAGCTATCTTGGCTAACAAGAGTCCCTGACACCGGTCACGTCTGAGATATATCATTTTAAGACAGTAAATCTTCCAAAACTCTCATTAATAAACCCTCCCCGAATAAAAAGAAACGAGATGTTACCTGATGGCGCAGACATAATTTAAAAATACATACATAGCAACGTGTTTGCTCCGGGCTCTCGGCTAATGTTTGTTAGCTGCTATCTCGGCTTATTACCGGTCGCGTCAGCGATATATCATTTTAAGACAGTAAATCATCCAAAACTCTCATTAATAAACCCTCCCCGAATAAAAAGAAACGAGATGTTACCTGATCGCGCAGACATAATTTAAAAATACATAATTAGCAACGTGTTTGCTCCGGGCTCTCGGCTAATGTTTGTTAGCTGCTATCTCGGCTTATTACCGGTCGCGTCAGCGATATATCATTTTAAGACAGTAAATCATCCAAAACTCTCATTAATAAACCCTCCCCGAATAAAAAGAAACGAGATGTTACCTGATCGCGCAGACATAATTTAAAAATACATAATTAGCAACGTGTTTGCTCCGGGCTCTCGGCTAATGTTTGTTAGCTGCTATCTCGGCTTATTACCGGTCGCGTCAGCGATATATCATTTTAAGACAGTAAATCATCCAAAACTCTCATTAATAAACCCTCCCCGAATAAAAAGAAACGAGATGTTACCTGATCGCGCTGACATAATTTAAAAATACATAAATAGCAACGTGGCCTGTATCTCGGCTAGTGTGTTAGCTGCATCTCGGCTTATTACCGGTCGCGTCAGCGATATATCATTTTAAGACAGTAAATCTTCCAAAACTCTCATTAATAAACCCTCCCCGAATAAAAAGAAACGAGATGTTACCTGATCGCGCAGACATAATTTAAAAATACATAATTAGCAACGTGTTTGCTCCGGGCTCTCGGCTAATGTTTGTTAGCTGCTATCTCGGCTTATTACCGGTCGCGTCAGCGATATATCATTTTAAGACAGTAAATCATCCAAAACTCTCATTAATAAACCCTCCCCGAATAAAAAGAAACGAGATGTTACCTGATCGCGCAGACATAATTTAAAAATACATCATTAGAAAAGTGTGTGTGCTACTGATTCGGCTAGCTTGTTAGCAGCGAACATAAATAATCTGCCGTGATAATTGGCTTTATACACTCACAGTGTATAAAGTAAAACAACATGAACTCACGTAAAATATATAGTTTATAATCTAAAACACTGTAAGGGAACATGAGGGAGACTATATATTGTGTCTTTAAACACATATAGTGCCACCCAGATGTAACTAAAGGATTTTAACAGGGGTCAGTATTAAGCTGACCTCTTTATCCTTAATTAACTTACTTATTCAGATTGATTAGTAAATTCACGGATTCTTTTCTTTTTCAGTTTATTCAATATTTCTGTGATCTTTATGATGGATAAATAAACAGAGCTATAGAGTGACAATGGACACGTTAACTTAGCTTGATATGTCAAAGAGACACTATCATTTATTTAAAATGAATCAACTAAATTAACACCATTACACTTGATTGACATGATTTCACTTTCTTTCAATTTAACACGCATCAACACACTTAATGTAACACAAC
Organism: Garcialebias charrua; assembly: GCA_038048925.1. Lineage (NCBI taxonomy): Eukaryota > Metazoa > Chordata > Actinopteri > Cyprinodontiformes > Rivulidae > Garcialebias > Garcialebias charrua. Next base: position 5,051 of record JBBPBX010040280.1, read on the forward strand.
AGACAAATATGATGTTAAATATTTAGTCTGAGGGCTCTTAGCTTAAAAATAGTTTCCAGCTTAGATTGAGAGAAAAAGATAGGAGGAAGATGGGAGATGGTTTAAAGGAAATTATCTTGAGCATGATACCAAAAGTGACACTTCCATCCGACTTCTGCTAAAATCCAGGTACGTTTTGTAAACAGCTCTTTACCTTTCGACGACGAGTCTGATAAAGAAATGACACCAGCCTTCAGATGCACAGAGTCCTTTAGTCCCAGCACGTCCAAAGCTGGTTCTAGTTTACGTTTCAACGTCTCCTGGTTTCGCTTGGTCATCAGAGAATATGTCAGCTTCAGGCCTCTGACTTCAAGATAAACTTATTCCAGGAAGGAATAAACAAAGTTTTGAGCTTACGCTCGTTCGAAGTGGATTCATAACGGCATGTTATACAATCCTTAGCTGAATGACTGTCCTTGGCGGGTGACAGGCATTCATTCAGCTCTTTGGGAAAGGTTCACATCTCTTTGAAGTTCCCAGAAACTCTAAGGAACTAACTCGTTCCTTCAAAACTCTTGCAGACTCTTGCGACTCTGAAGCGTTTCCGCAAAAGTTAGAACTTAAAAAGAATTAGAGAGGAGAGAAACTTGTCTCTTCTTCATTGGTCCGTGGACCAGTCGAGCAATTCACTTGCCGTTATCATGACCCAAGGTTACAGCCCGAGCAGAGGGAAATTGTTTAGGAAAAGACAGAGCAGCTGGAGCCCTTTTCATGAGAAACAACGGATTACTGTCTTCTGACTTTCTAAACAAAACCGTCTGGTCTCTCTGACCCGAGACTTCACCTTTAACACAGCAGTGAACACCGTTTAACTCTTACAGAATAACACAGCTTAAAAGCACACATCATGAAAATGACAAAAGTTATTCTTTTGATCACATCAGCCTAAAATCAAAGATAGAAATAGTCTCTTTTGGTGACTATGTTCTCAGATTACAGCTAATGGAATGATTTTGTGGTAAATGTCTTGCTTTACTGAGAGGTCAGTAAAGGTCATCACTGGACAGTTCAAAAACCTTAGTTTGACCCTGGGTAGGTCCACTACATCTCCCCCCTTTTGGAAGCCATCGCCAGTCCTTGGGGATGGGGTCCAACACGAAAGGAAACCTTGAACTGTCTTTGATCTTGAAGTAATCCAGCAAGTGGAAAAGAAAAATCAAAAATTATAATCCCATAAAGTTTTTGGAAATTCCATACTGTTCGGAGGTAATCCCATTGCGAAAAGCTTTTAATCCCTTGGAAAACTGAGTCTGTTAACTCTTGGAAAACAAAGTCTGTGATCCTTTGGAAAACAAAGTCTTATAATCCACAGCGGTAATTCCACAGCAGTAATTCCACAACGATTAGTTTTGTTGATTGATCAGCAACAATTGTTTTCATAATCAGCATGTAGAGGGGATCCCTCGATTGACGCAGAGGAGGCGACCCTTGGATGAAGGTTGAAGACCAAGCGTTGGAGCTGCAGGTCCCCACATCGAAGGTTGTTGGCTGGTTGGTTTCCAGTCAGTGCCACTCTGGTTCTATGTGTCATGCAATTATGTGGTTTTTAAGGTGGGCTTATGATTGGGATTTTACATTAAGCCCTACCTATATGCACCTGGTATGTAAGCTATCATGGTTTAGATCAGCTACAATTACCAATTAAGGGGTGGATCAATTCTGTAAAATTAGATATAGGGATCTATACCTATAAAATTTTGGAGGGCTTCTGTAACGAAGGCCTCTAATTCCAAACTATTCCTCCATTCATTACTTAGTTTAGGTTAAACTAAAATAAAAAATGAAATATAGTTTGATCTAAATGTCTGTTGTCTTTTAGACGAACGACGTAGGATTTGGTATTCCTAATAAATTTTGAAGTCTATGGCGAGACTCATCAAAATGAATAGACAATCTAGAATAGAAACGATCGAATCGGTTCAATTTAGAAATTGTGAGACCAGTGTAGTTTATTGTACCTTGAGTAGCTTTAAACTACATTGACTCTTCGACGATTGAGATTTAACAAAACGAACTGCATGTTGGCATAGTTAAATCCATATCATTCATTAACCAATGTTAATACAAAACCTTTTTGGCTGGGAGTGTTCAGAACCAAACAATATCTCAACTAATGACAACAGTAATGACTAAACAACAAGGAAACAACGTTTCACTGCTTCGACACACTCTTGTCGTCAGATTCCAAAGTGCAACACACAAGAAAAACAGGTCTCAACTTTATGACCGAGGTCAAATTAAATCTCGTGGATTTAAACGGTTGTTAAGGTTAGTTTTTTGTTGTGGGTTTTAGGCTTAGCGTTTCTAAGTTCAAATTGGACAATGCGACTTATAGGGTGGGAAATATGGTAGTTTAAACCTGATTAGTTTATTTACTAACTTGTGTTTGGACGACCTTATTATCCCATGAAGTCGGTGAGTTTGTGAGATCTTTGTCTTTTGTGGAGTCATTGAACGCCTTGTAAGGTTTGATCTGATTTCGATGTACCCATTTAGCAATTGGCTCTTTGCGGCCTTTGCTGATTTTGATTTCGTAGACGACTGAGGACACTTTGTCTGTTATCAGATGAGGTCCAGTCCACCTGGGCATTAGTTTGCGGGCGAGAGTTCCGGTCTCGGACCCTCCTTTCCCGGTTGCTGGGGCGAACGTATAGTACCAGACTCTGTCTCCCACTTGGAGTTCATTGTGAGAGGCCTTCTGGTCATAGTACGCCTTACGTCCTTCAGCAGATCTTTCCAGGTTTTTCTGGGCGAAAGCAAAAGTGTTTCTTAGGTGTACATTCAAATCTTTGTCTTTGGCATGGCCTAACATCACCCCCCTTTGGTCATGGGGGACCACGAGCACAGGTGAGGACGTCCGTCCATGGGCACAAGTTAGGATGCCACCGTTTAGTTTAAACTGTTCGCGCAGCTGAGAGAAGACGGTACACAGGAATCGTTTAGGTTTTGGCCAACGTATTTTCTTACGTTTACCTCTTTCCGTGTAATTCAGGTGTGTCACAACCGTCGGCGCAGTCGCAGGTGTGTCTGATTGTACAGACTGCGACGGGTCACTGTCGTTGTGTGTGTCTTCCCACCTCTCGACTGAAGAGAGGCTCTTTGAGTCTGTAAAAACTATGTCATTTCTGATTAGTTCTAGACACAAATGTTCCTGAACCAAGGTTTCATCGAAAGCTTGGCTGATAGCCGATTTACCTGTCCCAGGGGACAGTACAGCAACCTCGGTGTGGGGTCCTTGGATCTCCACACCTTTCTCTACCTGTGGTAGGTAATGTGAGTTTGCCCCCTTCTTGTCTGAAGAGGGGTCCTCGTAGTCTGCAACAATGATGTCCAAGTGACTGTCAGCGTTTGGTTGACTGTCATTTTCTGGACTCAGATGCCCTTGAACCAAGGTTTCATTGAAAGCTTGGTTGATTGCCGAATTACCTGTCTCAGAGGACAGTACAGCGTCTTCGGTGTGGGATCCGTGGATCTCAACACCTTTCACTACCCGTGGTAGGTAGTGTTCAGGGAGTGCTGAATGTGTCAGCTCACAGAGGAGGTTCCCTTGTTGGGCCAGAGTTTGGTCCAACTTTTGGGTCTCTTCTGTCTCACCTGTAGTTGAAGGTTCAACTACAGGTGCCCCTTTAATATGGCACAAACTAGGAGAAGGCCTGGCACCATTAACCCAACGGGAACCAAATCGGGGCAAGAGCAACATAAAACCAGCTGCCTCCAAAACTATTGACCCAGGGCTGGGGGCCTCCAGATCCATCCTGGGACCAGACCAACAGGAGAAGAGGACCGGTCTGACTCGAGGCCCTCTTCCGGATCCACCTGGAGCTGAACCCACCGATGAGGAGATGGGGGAATGTCCTCTGGATATGGTCCCAAGGGACCACCCGGCGACGGCAGACCTTCTAGGGGAACTCCCAGAAAACACAGAGGACAGCAGGTCTAGCACAGAGTTCCTGGACTTGGTATTTAAAGCTTATCTGGAGGACAAGAAGGCGGGAACAGGACCGACTACTCCAGGTTTGAAGGAGGTGCCCTTAATCTCCCCCAGGAGGTTGAGGTCCACTGGAGTAGGAGGAGAGGCCCATTTGGAGCCTGCACCAGAACCCCTACCTGGCCACAGAGGGAAACAAGTGGGTGGATCCAAAATCCACAAAAAAGTAAATTAATGGTCCCCTTGAGTTTTAATACAGGTAAAGGGGCAAGTAATGTGACCAATTTGTCAAGGAAGTTCAGACTATCAGAGGCTCAATTTTCCTTATTAAATAAGGGACTTTCATTTGTTCCCTCAATGAGTAACAATTACAACAAACTGCAGACAAGGTATGATGTCCAACGGTACCACAGACGAGTGAAATTGTCTTGCTTTTTTAGAGGTAAATCGATCATTGGCCCTAAGCCATTCACTAAAACATCCAATTGGACACCGGCGGTCAGCAGTACCCACCCTAAAGTTCCTAAATTTATGAGTAATGATCTGCACTTGATAGATCACACCTTTAGACCAGAGGCAGGCCACCTGAACCTCACCACTGAGGAACAAGTGGCCCTTAAGGAATTAATGGACAACAAAAATATAATCATTAAACCAGCGGATAAAGGGAGTATGACAGTTATCATGGATAAAGAACAATATATCGGGGAGGCGGAACGGCAACTTAATAATAAAACTTACTATAGACAGTTAGATTACCCTATCTTTCCAGAGACCATCCCGCTGGTTGAAAAGATCATTAATGATTTATTTTACGGGAACTACATTAATAACAAACAGAGACAATACCTCCTGGGGAGTAGAGAACCAAGACCTAGACTCTTTTACATCCTCCCTAAGGTACATAAGGAAAAGGAGAAATGGTGTCCTTTCTATCAGGTTCCTCCTGGGAGGCCAATAGTCTCTGATTGCAGTAGTGAAACGTATTACACTGCTGAATTTATAGATCACTTTTTAACTCCCTTGTCCATTAAACATGCCAGTTATGTGAAGGATACTTATGATTTTATTGAGAAGATTNGTCCTTTCTATCAGGTTCCTCCTGGGAGGCCAATAGTCTCTGATTGCAGTAGTGAAACGTATTACACTGCTGAATTTATAGATCACTTTTTAACTCCCTTGTCCATTAAACATGCCAGTTATGTGAAGGATACTTATGATTTTATTGAGAAGATTAAGAATTTGGTGATACCTGAAGGAGCTCTAATTTTCACGATGGATGTGGACAGCCTGTACTCCAATATTGATTCAGTGGAGGGTCTAAAGGTGATCAGGGAAACGTTTAAACATAACCCTGATCCCAGACGACCATCTGAGGCAATATTACAATTGTTAGAATTAAATCTCACTAAAAATGACTTTGAGTTTAATGGTAAATACTACTTGCAAATAAAGGGTACAGCAATGGGCAAAAAATTTGCACCAGCTTATGCAAACTTATATATGGCTGACTGGGAGAAAAAGGCCTTGGAAAAATGTGTAAAAAAACCTCTACACTACCTAAGGTTTTTGGATGATATCTGGGGAGTATGGCCCTACTCCTCAGAGGATTTCTCTGTGTTTTTAAATACCCTTAACACACATAATTCATCCATTAAATTAAAGTCAGTAAATAGTTTGGAGTCAGTGGATTTTTTGGATACCACCACTTTTAAAGGTAGTCAGTTCCAGAACACACACAAACTTGATGTAAAAGTGTTTTTTAAACCCACTGACACGCATTCACTACTATTTAAATCAAGCTTTCATCCTAAACACACCTTTGGTGGAATAGTTAAATCCCAATTGCTTCGATTTAAAAGAATTTGCACACAGCAAATTGATTTTGCCCAAGCCACTAAGATACTGTTCTCAGTGTTAACCACTAGAGGGTATTCTCGCTCCTTCCTAAGGAGATGCCTTAGGACTTTTGAGCAAGTAAAACCAACTCCAACTGGCCCTCTAATGCCCTTAGTGCTGACCTTCTCAGAATCAACATCTAAAATAGCGAATAGTATTAAACACAATTTCAGCAAATTACAGACAGGCTGTCCACCTCTATCTAAGCACAGAATGATCACAGCCTATCGCAGAAACAGAAATCTCAAGGACTTTCTGGTGCATGCCAAATTAGACCCTCCTAAAAGACCCACCAAGGACTATTTTAAACAATTAAAATGGATTCAGAACAGATTTGATAAGACGGTTTATAAAACTGAAACTACGGGTCACCTCTTCTCAAATAACTGTATTTTTTTGTTGTCCTGTACTTACTGCCAGAAGCAATTTGTGGGAGACTCAGAGAGGGCGCTGATCAGCACCATCTCAGGCCTCCGCTTCAAGGTTGAGACAGAGACTAGATCTGAATCGCTGGTTTTGATGCACATTAGACTGCATGGATGGGAAGCGGTTCGTATTTTGGTTCTTCAGTCTAATGTGTATTGGACTAAAGCACAGAGGTCTTCTCAAATCCAAGTATGGATAAAACAATTGAGCACGCAGAGCCCGTTGGGACTCAATTAAGCTTTGGGATGTTCTGATCTAGGGGTAGACTCCTCGGTCAAGGAAAACCTCACCCGGTCACACATTCTAAACCTAACCACTCCCTGTGGGGCGGGCCAGGTGGTCCAGAGCGGCGTAGAGTCTGGTTACTGGTGGGCTTGAGACTGCTTCCTGTTCCACTGGGGGCCTGATGTGGAGCACAGTGATGGACCGTGCACCTTTTGTCCTCTCGGACAGAACTTTCAGCTCTGGGTCTGATAGAAAACAGCTGAGTTGGTCCAAAAGCTGCTTGACTTCAGCACCAACTCTTGTTCCACTCACAGTCCAACTTCTCCCAGATGTTGATGAACGATGTGGGCTTCTTGTGAGCCAGATGTTGATGAACCATGTGGGCTTCTTGTGAGCCAGATGTTGATGAACCATGTGGGCTTCTTGTGAGCCAGATGTTGATGAACCATGTGGGCTTCTTGTGAGCCAGATGTTGATGAACCATGTGGGCTTCTTGTGAGCCAGATGTTGATGAACCATGTGGGCTTCTTGTGAGCCAGATGTTGATGAGTTCAAAGGAACATCTTCCTGGATGTCTTCTTCCCTGACCTCTGACCTCTTCTTGGTGTTGTGAGGGGTGTTAGTGGAATGTTTGGAGCTGAGATACGGAGCAGGTTCTGTGAACAGAACTCACCAGAACCAAGGTTTGGGAGTGTGCAGCCAGATGTTTGTCTGCTGAACATCTGCAGAAACAGGAGACATGTTTTCTTTCTCCTGTCTGCTCTAATGCGTCCACTTGAAGGTTCTAATAGAAACACATTGTGACAGCAGGTGAGACGTTTCCACTGAACATCTGCTGGTTTTTCTATCATCTCTACTGTTGTTAGCCTGGTTAAAACCAGACCCTGTCATTCCCTTCGCTTCAGACAAGGGTCTGGGACCTCTCCATTTTAAAACGATTCTTGCTGGAGGCGTGGCCTCTGCTGAGGAACAAAACCATTGGATATTTTGAACAGGAAAAGCATTCTGCTCCCTCCCCTCAGAGCCACCCCCCGTGCTCTGGTGAACTTGACAACTGCTCCGCCTCCTGCAGCTTTTCTCTCGCTGTGCAAATTCTGTGTTTATATGTTAATAAAACATTTTAATAAAATACAATAAAACCATGGATCGCTGGTCCAGCTCACCAGAAGACCAGAAAATCTGATGGGACTCGGGCAGCAACGTAAAACCCGAGTTTAATTCTCGTGACAACCTCAGCCATTTCCTTGTTCATTTCAGCGGAGGGAGAGAAGGAGGAGGGAGCGAGCGATCACTTGACTTTTGGCCCAAAAAACAAAAGAAAACTCCAGATAAGGGATTAAGAAGGGGAAATTAATAAATTTGTGTCACATATAAAACAGTTCTGCATCGCTTTGCATCGCTTTGAATGAGAACATGCCGGTGCTCGCTGACTGCGCGCTGGCAGAGCCCTTTTATAGGGCTCTGCGCGCTGGGACAGGTGGGGGCGTGGGTTAGGGTCCAAAACTCCGCCCCTTCTGTTCTCTGATTGGTCCGAACAAAAATCTACCGGAGAAATGGTTGTTAATGAGAGAAGTCCCAGACTGTGCAGTGAAGGGAAATGAGAATTGAGCGGAGCTGTGCAGGAAGGCGAGGGCCAGGCTACTGACTTGTTGAACCAATGATCCTGGAGGTGATTGATCCCTGCACAGTGATCACATGACCGCAGCAAGAATCCACTGAAGAGGCTGCAAATAGAGCAACAAGAGTGAAGCAGAGAACAGGCTGAAAATGAAGAAGTGGACAGAGAAATGATCAAATGAAGCATTTAGTGTTTCCATTTGAACAGAGCAGCTGGAGCTGAAGCTTTTGATCCAGAGCAACACAACAGCTCTGCTTTCAAACCTCCACACACTTTCTGACGTCCACTCTGTCCACAGTGTTGGACGTGTCTCCATCCACTGGTGTTTGTTCTGGACGGCCCACTGGAGCAGGATCAGAGGCTTTCTGCTACTAAGACAACACTTTACACACACGAGGCTCTGAATGTTAGAAACCCTCTGACTAGAATACACTTCTTCTGTGTGAGCTTTGAGCTCAAACTGTGAATTTAATTCAAACTGGAGACCAGTCCACCTCCCAGCAGCACCACTGTTGGACTGGATTCTACAGGTGGGCCTAAGAAACTGGACCTTCAAGATCAAGTGAATAAATCAATAGAAGTGAAATTAATCAAAAGGTGATGAAGAGCCACTAGAAGAAGATGAAGAGCTGCAGGTGTTTGACCCCGGGGTCACATGGTCCAGCAGCTGCTCAGACACTTCATTGATCTTCTGTCATGACTAATAGTTGTTGTTGCAGCACAAACACAAGTGTTGCTTTGAAAGCAGCAACGTGTTGCTGTGATGTTGCTCTCCTCTCTCCACACCTCCTGTGTGTTGTGTGTGAAACATGTTCACACAACAACTAACTGTGGCTGCTTCACATCTGCCTTCACATCTGCTCTGGAGCTCATTTACAGCTCAGTGCTGCAACCTGCTGGATCCACTCACGAACTACATGCAGGAACATCTGCAAACATCTGGCTTCACCATCCAGCTGATGTTAATCTCTGCACTCTTCTGGACCGGTTGTGTAGGCAGTGTCCAGGATCCAACTCGTGATTCAGGTCACCACCTGGTGGTGGAGCCCCTTTTGTCTGACTTCATCCCAGAACCCAAACATTTGTAACATAATAACAGTTGAGAAGATTCTGCAGAAGTTGATGTATGTATGTATGTATGTATGTATGTATGTATGTATGTATGTATGTATGTATGTATGTATGTATGTATGTATGTATGTATGTATGTATGTATGTATGTATGTATGTATGTATGTATGTATGTATGGATGGATGGATGGATGGATGGATGGATGGATGGATGGATGGATGGATGGATGGATGGATGGATGGATGGATGGATGGATGAGACCATCAAAAAGCATGAGTGCTCAGTTCAGTTGAACACCTGCATGTTGCTTCAGATCAGCTGTTCAAATCTCTGCAGGTTCTAATAAAAGGTTCATCAGGACTTTCAGATGAATCTTTCTGTTCAGTTCCTGAGACGACTTCTGTTGTGACTTGGAGCTATTTAAATAAACTGAACTGAATTAAATCTCTCATGAACCAGATTCTACAAAAACATCTATTTTTGTTCCCTCATCATTTGATGTATTTTCACTCATTGTGTCTACTTTTATTGTTCAATTTAGATGTGTGGATTTGTTTCTTGTACACAGATTATTTTATTTTAGTGATTTAAATTGTAATTCTTGTTTTGTGAGTTGAACATCTGTGGGTTAGAATAAAGTTGAACCAAAGGCTGCAGCTCTTCTTTAAATATGTTTGAGGGAAATGTTGCTGAGAGATCCAATAATTTAGTCTTTTTATGATTTTTCTGCTGAGATAACTTTAATTAACAGATTATTTAAAGTGTCACTACACGGCCTCTGGGTCTTTAACTCCTCCCCCAGTCCAGATTGAAAAACTTCACCAATATGGGCGTTCCGATAGACTGTAGAGGCACCGCCTAAAGGAGGGAGGAGGTGGGGGTTAGAGCGAGTAGGTGGGTGTGGCCAGGACCGTGACATGCAGCTAGCGTTAGCATAATATTATGCAACATGGAGAGTGAACACAGCGACACAGGTCTTTTCTCCACCTCCCTCACCAGAAACTGAGGGAGACTTGGAGCAGAGAGCCACAGGTCCTGAGCCTTATCAGTTCGAGCTGCTGGCTACAGGCACTGACGCTCTTATGCAAGAATCTGGTGGTGTGGACCGAACGGGTCCAGCATCTGAGTGGTAAATTTATATTAGCAACATAGGCTAATGTTCAAAGCAGTAACAAATTATCTTTTAAAAAAAAATAATTTTCAACTATCTCAATCCAAATTGTAAAGCAATAAATAAATAAAAACTTTCAAAAGGTGCACCTGTGGTCACTGCAGCTTCCACTCACCTGTAGAAAACGTGTGTTGTAGGGAGACGCCAAGGGTATAATTATGAATTTTTTAGTACTTCCTAAAGCCCTAATAAATATACTATATATTAACACACCAATAAACCTGGTCTTGAATACACTGTGCATTTTATTGTCTTAAAGCTGGGGTATGTAAGATTGTAATGTAGTCTGTAACTTTTCAAACAATATATTTTTAACATATTTCTTCACTCTGTCACTATCTACTGACAAACTGATGTTAGACAAAGTAATCTCTGAAAAAAACTATAGTCCCCTTGCTTCTCTATCAGCATTTATAAAAACACTAAAAACACAGAGTGACCAGGACAATGACAGCCAATAAAAACAGAGTTTGTAACCAGCCAATTAAAAACAGAGCTTGAATTTGAATCAGCCAATAAAAACAGAGCTTGAATTTGAATCTCAGCAGAGCCTCCCCCTCAGAGCCATATATGGCTCTGAGGGGGAGGGATCAGAATGCTTTGCCTGTTGAAAATTTTTCTAAGTTCTGCACTCTACAGAAAGTTACACATAGCACCTTTAAAAGCATTTCTCCTGTGATGTGAATTACTATGGGTATGCATTACTCTACCAGTAAAAGCACACACAAACTTGTATCAAATTATAAAAAATGAGTAAAAATACTAAACGATATACATGCTGCACTCCACATTCAGTTAAAATTAATTTTTATATAGTAAATGTGTTAAAATGGACTGCTCATAGTCAACATAATCAATTATGAAGCTCATTGTTCTGTCAACACTAGACCTCTGTATTGATAAATACATTTCCAAATCATACATCAAAGTCAAAATTCAAAGTCAACTTTATTGTCCAAACTGCAATATGTACAGAACATACACAGGATTGAAATTGCATTTCTCTCAGATGCATGCATAATTTAAACAAACATTTAATAAACATGTTTACATCAGCAATTTTTACAAAGTAATGTTTAAATTTAATATAAATTATAATTGTTTCAGGTGTGCCAATATTAAATATTGTAAAACAAAAGAAACAAAGTGCAATAATCAATTAGAGTAATCCAAATTGTACATTATTAAAAAAGTTATAGGAAGCATAAATTTTTAAACGTTAAAATTTAAAAGTTTCCTGTACTTGAATTTATGACTTATAAAAAAATCCCTTTCTGACATAGGTTATGGCCAGATGTGAACAGGTGGGTGTGTACACCTGTGTTACAGACCACCCAGGTGCCCAGTCCACACAGGGTTAGAAGAAAACATAAATAATAATTTAACACAAGTACATAGTAATTTACATAAAGGGTATCCTATTCTAAAAGAAGTTCACAGAACCAGATGCGAAGTGCCAAATGTGTGACATGTATTTCAAATTCAGCGGAAGATGATGCAGAGAGTCTCGGCCAGAGCTGCGTCATCTCTTGAGACCTCCATCCACGACAATGTTGGGTGCAGCTGAGACCTTGGTGTTTGTTTCTGGCTGGCAGGTGGAGCACCCTGCGGGTGGAGCATCCTGAAGGTGGTGATATGTCTCCATGTCAACATGTCTGTGAAGCACGGCTCAGAGATTCCCTGGATGTGGAACGCCTAATATGGAGCTATAAACAACACATTTTTAATCACCTTACAAAAAAACATACTTGAGAAACATTACTGTTCTATCACTTTGTTGATCTGTCAAACAGATGACCCAGTGCAAAATAAATACTGCTGCACAGAACTGATGACCGATATTCATTCACCATGTACATATTATTTTACAAATACCTTGATCCACAACATTATTTGCAACAAAAGAACGCAGGTGCTGTGCGAATTTCTGTTCCCCCGTGAGAATCTGTTCCCCCTGTGTCGGGAGCGCGCACCCTTTCTCTCAAATAATGAAAAAACAACAACAACAAAAACCCAGACATTAACTATCAAAAAATAGCAGCTAGAAATAATTTTTCTCCAGTCATATTTTTAATTTGAACGAGATTTAGCCTACCACAAAGCCTACACTTATCTTTGCAGGAAGTTTTCTTGTCCTCTATCAGCTGCTTCCATCCTTCAATATTAGTAATAAAAATTATAAATAGGCTATATATGATGTGTTGGTGGCTGATACTTTGTATTTGTCAGACTAGATTCTGTCGGAGATAAATAAATAAAAAACCTGTACAGTAGTCTACACCCCACACAAGACCAGGTTTATTTATTTAGTGGAGGTTTTATATTTATTTATTTATCACCAGGAGCTGTCGATTAAAATGAGTTATAACCGTGACACGATAGTGTGGACTCGTTTCACTGAGAGAACTCAGATGCGCCTCACGGTCGGATCCCGACACAGGGGGAACAGATTCTCAGCGGGGAACAGAAATTCGCACAGCACCGGGACTAAAACTAGTAGCCTACAACAGCTAAAATTAGTAACAGCTAGTCTCCATTGTTTTGTGACGTTGCAGCCTTCCTTATCAGAGTTCATAAGAGTTCACACACTCTGCTGTGTTCATAAAGAAACACTAGATTTTGAGCATTTAAACACAACTACAACACAAACTAACGTTGATCAGCAACAGATGAAAACGCCACGACTTTTGTGGGGCCACACCGAAGCAAAGCTGCAGGCCGCAAACACAGCACATGAAGAAACACGTCATATACTCAAAAGATAAATTATGGAATGGAAAGGTGTAAAATGGGACTCACCTCCAAACGGATTGTAACCTGATAATAATAATAATACTGTAATAATAATGAATTCAATTTATAATGCACTTTTCATTAATAAAAATCTCAAAGTGCTGGTGTAAGGACGGGTGAACATCAGTTTGAAGAGCTTTCTTTGTGGCTCTTCTATGCTAATGCTATGTTGCTAATCTCTGATCCAACTCCGCCCTGAGCTCTGCAGGGGGAGTGACCTTCTCGGGGGAGTGGCTTCACTTTTATATTCATGCAGCAGAGCATGTGACGTCAGAGTGTACAAGACACGTCAGAGTGTACAGTCTTGACCAACAACAAAAACAGCGTGCAGTAACCTCTGTTCAACCCATAGAGCTACCATAAACACGTTTTTAGACCAAATATTGCCGATTTTAACTAATACGCACAAATACATGAAAATTAACACAGCACATTTTAGGGAGTTTATCAGCTAAAAAAAGTTAAATTTGGGTTTAGTTTCAGTTTAATAAAGTCAAAATGAAAATAGGATAAAAAAAAACGTTTTTTATACATAAAATGTTTATTTAAAAAATCCCATCCTCCTAAATTGGAATGAGCTGCAGCCACTAAAAGTCCAGCAGAGACAGACACTGAAAGAGAAAGCACAAGTGTTGCTGCTCTTTCCTCTTCCTCTCCAACAGACAGCTGTGGCAGCTCCGACTCTACACATCTGGATGAGTGGTGTCTGGTACCAGCCTCCAGTCCTCATACTTGTCCTCATGACTCCATTACTGAAGAGCTGTCGTGGAACAAACTGGTTGTCAGACGATCAGGTGTGGACGTCATGAAATTGATGACAAAGTTTGGAGAAGAGCCAACAAGTGGCAGCAGGTCAACACGTCATCAAGAACAGAACTTCTTCACGTCTCTTTGCCTCGTCTGAGTCTCTGACTCGCTCTGACTTCCTGAAATGAAAAGGTTTGTAGAAAACTCTTCAGGGGCCTTCACCTCGTCCTGCTGCTTTCAGAATCGAACCAGCAGCTGCACACAGGAGGTCAACACTTCTCCAGGAGTCCCACAGGGAATACTCTCTGTGTGTGTACCATTTCATTCAAAGGTCTGGAACAGAATAAAAGACGAGCTCTCCACTGTCTCCTGACTGTTAGTCCCATGAAGAATGATTATAACACGAGGAAGCATCATGGAAACATTTCACATCGTTCACAACAACAGTAAAGAAGCAGAAAAGTTATAAAGTCTATTTTAATAAAGTCAAATAATAGAGCGTGCTGCATTTATACACATCCCTCAACAAGACCAACGCCACTTTGATGTTTGGTGACGTCATCTCCCCGTCCACTTTGTCCTTAAATGAGGACAAATAATAAAAAATGTCCATAGTTTAGAGACATTTGAAGATAAACGCAGGTGATGATGAGACAGCTGACTGTTTCATGTTCTTTATAAAACTAAAGTCATAGTTTAATGTTTAAGTACTAACTCATTCACTTCTCAGTATCAGGACTCAGTATCAGCAAGTACCCAAACTGAAGTACTTGTACTCAGTCTGAAAGAACTAGTATGGGGATACCTGTACTCTGGATCAACAGTCCATTCAAGTCCCACATGTCAGGATTTACTCAGAGCAAGATTAAAACCCAGTGGCGCAAACAGATATTCTCAGAGGCCAGGAAGTTATAAAAATAATTCACTTTAATAATCATAAACAAATAGCTGTCGTGGCAGCAAAAACACTTACATGAATCAGAGTTGAATCAGAGACCAGAGAACACGAGGGATACCAAACGATGCGGCTGCAAAGACTGAGACCATACAACCATATAACCAGACAGGGCAAGAGACACAGGTGGAAATAATTGACTAATTGGAGTAACACACTAGGGGAGTATACTGAGCCAGGGAACTACCTAAAACCTGTAACATGAATAAACTATGACCTAAAACATGAATAACTAAACTGGAGCAGGGAACATGAATAAACTAAAACATGTAAAACTAAAACATGCAAATCTAATTACAACAAAAACTGGAGCAAGGCAGAGAATTACATTAAACATCTACAACTTTGAGAAGGGTTGAATTCATTCAACCTTTATTTAGTCAGGTAAATCTTTTGAACCTCATGGGCTCATTCACGAAAGCGACCTGCTAAAACTAAAGAACAATGAACAGCAATGGTAGAATTTCCTTAAATATAAGCTGTGACCAGGGCCAGTGAACTATCTAAGACATGAAACTAGAAGCAGGTAAACATTGAGATAAAACAGAATAGGACTGGAACTAAATACCAGAAACAGGCTGACATGAATTCACCAGGAGAACAGACAAGAACAGCAGGATTCCCACTACATGGTGCCATGGTGCCATCCTCACACCACACAAGGCTCCCATTGTGTGACCCATCCAGACCTGGAGATGTTTGACTAACACAAACACACATTTAACAACAGCTGCAGCTGGAATCAAAGGACTTCCAGAATCCTGAAAGATGAAAACTGATTCTGTCTGTTGCTCCATCAGAACATCTGGAACCTGTTTTGATCATGTGACCACAGCTGGAGGTCAGAAATCCCATTTCTGTGTGTTTCATGTGTTCAACATGAAGAGAAACCATGTTAATGTGTGAACGCTGAGTCAGCATTCACAACATTGTTGGATGTTTTTTTAATCTTCTGTCACTTTGTTACAATCTGTTTCTGCAGACTTGATGCTGTTTTAGTCGTTCATCATCAAACTGATGATCTCATTCAGAGCTGACGGATGATTTTTGATCTTTGTAACTTTCATCTTTTTAAAATATTAAACTTTATTTACAAATATTTTCTATAAAGAAAAACATTAAGATCTCTTAATAACTTTTAAAAACACTTTTTAAATCTGCTTCAGTTTGTCTTCTCTGTTTTAGCCTTTCTTGTGCTACTTTAAACTTTTAGCTGTTGTTTAGCTTTTTTCAGTCTTTTTTATGCTACATTTACCTTCTAGCTAGCCTTTTGCAACTTTAGCTACCATTTTATTTATTTAGCTTTTGGCTAGCACTTTGCTTATATTTACTTCTAGCTATCATTTTGTTATTTTAGGCTTTTGCTTTATTTAGCTTTTAGCTAGCCTTCTGCTACATTTAGCAATCTCTATGCTACTTTCACCTTTTAGCTAAAGTTTAGCTACTTCTAACTTTTAGCAAGTGATTCTCTTTTTTAACTTTTAAGTAGTGTTAATCTTTTTGCCTTTTAGCTAGTGTTCATCTTTTTTATCTTTTAGCTCATGTTGTGTATCAGCTTCAGCTTGTTCGGCTGTTTTCAGCAGACTCTTTCAGCTCAGCGTTCAGTTTCATAAACGAGAATTATTTTTACAAACTGATCCTGACGCTGCAGAGAAAAGCAGCTGAAGAAAATGCATCGATGGATCCAAACTACTCTGTCATGAGCTCAGAAGAGGAACATGTAGCTGAACTACATTTCCCATGAGCGTTAGCTCCAGCAGCTGCTGCCTCATGGGAGATGTAGTTGTTGAAGGCTCAGTGAAGCTTTGTGGTGGATGTTTCCTGAAATGAGGAGGTGTTCAGATGGTGTGGACAGAAAGTGACAGGAACATGTTGAAGGTTTAAAAATCATCTCAACATGAACTGTGTGACAGACTTTTAGAACAGAGGCTGAGTTCAGGACTTCAGCAGGAACTCTGCAAACACCTGAACTTCTCCACACGTCTCACTGAAGCATGAACTGTGTGACAGACTTTTAGAACAGAGGCTGAGTTCAGGACTTCAGCAGGAACTCTGCAAACACCTGAACTTCTCCACACGTCTCACTGAAGCATGAACTGTGTGACAGACTTTTAGAACAGAGGCTGAGTTCAGGACTTCAGCAGGAACTCTGCAAACACCTGAACTTCTCCACACGTCTCACTGAAGCACGTGGACTTCTTGTGAGTCAAGTGTTGGTCAGTTCAGAGAAACATCTTCCTGGATGTTCTTCTTCTTCTCTCCTCTTCATGTTTGTGGGGATTTAAGGGCCGTTAGAAGCTCCTGCAGCTGAGTGGAACATCTGGACCTGAGATGTGGAGCAGGTTCTGTGGACAGAACTCAGCAGAACCAACGTTTGAGAGGCTGCACTCAGAGTGGGAGACTCTGAAGAACGTTGCTGAGCTTCAAACAGACACAGAGTCCAGGAGAGAATTAGTTTCTACTTCCTGAACGTTTCTCCACTGCAGCCAGATGTTGGTCAGCTGAACATCTGCAGAAACAGGAGACATGTTTGTCCTCTCCTGTTCACTTCAGCTGTTCTGATGCTGGACACAATTAAAGGCCTGGCAGTCCTAGAAATAATGCATGGCCCGCCACCTTTCATCTTTCTTTTAGACTAAGATCAGATCAAGTTTGAGTCAAACCTGTAAAATAATAATTAATTAATTAATTTGTTTGTTTGCTTTGTTTCAGTCCACCTCCTCACCAGTTTGTGGTGGTAATGCACCACCTGTAGTTGTTGCTTGTAACCACTGTGTCGTGTAACAGGGTTGTTGTTTAATGAATTTAATCAAAATGCACCGTCTTTAGAATATTTTTCTTGTTTTGCAGAAAAGTTTATCTAGTAGTTATTAGAAATGTTTCTTTTAATCTTTGGGGAAAATGTTTAGATCTTGTTTTCCATGTAATCCAGGTTCCTTTTGTTTGTGTAGTGACGTCGCCTCCTGGTGGTGGCTGCTGGTGCTGTGTTCATTCATTCAACCTTTATTTATACAGGCTAGCCTCGTTGAGTCACGGGGACTCATTTACAAGAGGGACCTGTCTCACTCACACCAAACAACCATCCACTCTCACACTCACACCTAGGGTCAATTTAGAGTCACCAATCAGCCTAACAAGCATGTTTTTTGGTCTGTGGGAGGAAACCGGAGTACCCGGAGGAAACCCACGCATGCACGGGGAGAACATGCAAACTCCACCCAGAAAGGCCCCGGACCGGGATTTGAACCGGCAACCTTCTCGCTGAGAGGCAGCAGCTCTACCAGTTAAACTTCATATGCTGCTTTGTCACTCCATTACAAATGTCAATGTCAGAACCTTCATTTTATTTTATAGATATATTTTTTATACTTTTATACTACAATTCAAAAACTCAGGACAGTATTACACTTTTATTATTTCATTTTATGCTTATGTTTATTAAATGTTTTAGTGTTTAAATGGTTACTGCTGCACCGAGGGACTGAGAGAAATTCTGTGTATGTCCTGTAGATATTGCAGTTTTGACAATAAAGTTGACTTTGACTTGACTTTGTTAAACATAGGTATTTATATAATTTTTTTTTTTTTTTTTTTTTTTCACTTACTAGCCTGGCCCTCGCCTTCCTGCACAGCTCCGCTCAATTCTCATTTCCCTTCACTTCACAGTCTGGGACTTCCCCCATCCACAAGGATTTCTCCGGTAGATTTTTGTTCGGACCAATCAGAGAACAGAAGGCGGAGTTTTGAACGACGTCGACTGACGTCGTCATTCAAAATGGCTGCCGCCACGAAGGAATTTTCAATAAAACAAGGTAAAAAACTATTATTTCTCTGCTGAGAAAAATATATTTCTTAGCTGACGTTATATCAGAAGTGTTCCTGAGCAATCAGAGAGCAGAAGGCGGAGTTTTGAACGATGTCGACTGACGTCGTCATTCAAAATGGCTGCCGCCACGAAGGAATTTTCATCAAAACAAGGTAAAAAACTATTATTTCTCTGCTGATAAAAAATATATTTCTTAGCTGACGTTATATCAGAAGTGTTCCTGAGCTTAACAGTTCCTAAATCAATTCACGAAATGGTCAAATCTGCTGGATTTAAATAGTTTCGGTTTGACATTTTCCAAACAGCCTCGGGTGCGCTACGAAAATAAATGATAAAAAATCGAATTTTATCTCAAATGTTTTATCTAGGCCAACAGTCAGTAAATTAGAGCCATATAATTACACACTGGTGGCAGAAAAAATATCCACCGAGTGGTTTCTGAGCAATTTATCTGATAGCCTGGACCTCGCCAGGCTAAACTAACAAAACTCCGCCTTCTGTTCTCTGATTGGTCCATTCAAAAATCTCCAGGAGAAATCGTTTTCAATGGGAGGAATGCCAGACCCTAGTCTGAAGCGAAGTGAAGGACAGGGTGTGGTTTTAACCAGGCTACGTTTAACGTTGTTTTATTCTGAAAATGTTCTCGTCACCTCCCGTCTGAAGCCATGCAGGAAATGTTATAAAGCACGTGCTTTTTTTATTTTTTTTTATTTTTTTTTATTTTTATTTATAAAAGAAACAAGTACAAAAAAAAACTTACAATGTCAAACATGGCTCGAGACTTAAGGCATGCATAGCACAAAAGAGAATAAAGGCACATAAACAAAAACAAAAATGTGTTTTGGGCAGCTTACAACAGAAATTCGTTACAGATTGTTTTAGTTTTTAAAGCTTTGGCATTAGTACAGTACTTTAAAGTAGCTAAGTAAGAGGAAATATAATTAGAAAACACTATAAATCTAGGTTTTAGCAAGGAGAATTTACAACTGTGGATGTAAAATTTGGCTAAGAGTAGTATTAAATTTACAACAAAAACTTTCTCACTTGAAATATTTGGACAAAAGAAACCAAACAGTATAATTTTAGCGTCAAATGGTAGGTCAATTTCTAACTTTCTATTTACATACATGAAAATGTCTTTCCAGAACACCTGAGTATGAGAACAGTCCCAGAAGAGATGGATGATGGTCTCCTCAGAGCTGTGGCAGAGTGAACACATTGGGTCTACGTTTGGACGGTACTTGGAGATTATATAGTTTACAGGATAACATTTATGCAGAATCTTTAGGGACACTTCTCGAATCTTATTAGTTATAAAGTATTTTCTAGGTAACAACCAAACATCTTTCCAACAGATATCATTAAATAAATTATCCCAGAAGAATATAGAAGCAGGTTTACTAATACATTCTCTAATTATTAATTCTCTAATACATTTGTTATTTGTTTTTTCACTTAAAAAAGGGTCAGAGTTACCAATGAATAATTCTTCAGTTAAATAGTTCGTGCTGTTTTGTACAGGATTTGACATCAACATTTTTACACCAGATGGAATTGCATCAAAGACAATTGCAAATTCTTTTGGTAGTACTGGAAAGTTATACGTAGTTAAAAATTCACTGTAAGAGTAAGTGTTGCCGTCTTTGTTGAATAACTGATGTACATGAACTATTCCTCTGTCAAACCAATTTTTAAAGAAAATAGATTTATGTTTAAAACAAATGTCTTTGTTATTCCAGATATAGTATTTGTGTGGAGAGAAATTGTGTTTGTGAACCAGAGTCCAGCACAAAAACAGCTGTTTGTGGAAATTGGAGAGTTTGATCGGAATTTTGTCAAATTTCTTTAACAATCTAGGTAATATTAAGACAATTGGAGATTTCAAAAAATCAATTTGTGACTCTCCCATTACGCTTACAGAAATCTCAGAGGCTATTAAAAAACTTAAATTAAATAAATCTCCAGGTACTGATGGGCTAACTTCTGAATTTTACAAACTATTCACGGAAGAACTTGCTCCCTTTTTGCTGAATGTTTTTAGAGAAAGTATAGATAAAGAACAATTACCGTCCACTCTATGCCAAGGCTTAATTACACTCATCCCAAAACCACAAAAAGATGTATTAGTTTTAGATAACTGGCGCCCCATCACATTATTAAATAATGATTATAAAATTTTAGCATTATGCTTAGCAAATAAATTGAAAAAAGTACTTCATGATGTTATTGGGGAAACTCAAAATGGTTTTATGGCGGGAAGACACATAATTGATAATACTGTATAAGGCTTATCTTAGATTTATTAGGTATTTATATAATATCTATGTTGTTAAATATGTGGACATCACGTCAGTTTCTATCGCGAGATGATGAGATCTGGCAACACGGAGGTGACGTCACCAGCTCGGCTTTTCCTTCGTGTTGAGAAGCTACGTCTGGATTTAGCTCTGTGATTTATTTCAATTACTAATGAAAAAAGACTTCTCGTGAGTCAAATACTTTATTCTGTGATTTAGTTCCAAGCTGCTGCTGCCAGAGGCTTGTAACACTGCAGCTTCTTGTCTGTGGAGAGGAAGTTAGTTCACTCTGTTAGCATGTGTAGCTGTTAGCATGTGTAGCTGTTAGCATGTGTAGCTGTTAGCATGTGTAGCTGTTAACATCTGTAGCTGTTAACATCTGTAGCTGTTAACATCTGTAGCTGTTAACGTCTGTAGCTGTTAACATCTGTAGTTGTTAGCATCTGTAGCTGTTAACGTCTGTAGCTGTTAACATCTGTAGCTGTTAACATCTGTAGCTGTTAACATCTGTAGCTGTTAACATCTGTAGCTGTTAACGTCTGTAGCTGTTAACATCTGTAGCTGTTAACGTCTGTAGCTGTTAACATCTGTAGCTGTTAGCATCTGTAGCTGTTAACATCTGTAGCTGTTAGCATCTGTAGCTGTTAACATCTGTAGCTGTTAACGTCTGTAGCTGTTAACGTCTGTAGCTGTTAACATCTGTAGCTGTTAACATCTGTAGCTGTTAGCATCTGTAGCTGTTAACGTCTGTAGCTGTTAATATCTGTAGTTGTTAGCATTTGTAGCTGTTAGCATTTGTAGCTAGCTGTTAACATCTGTAGCTGTTAGCGTCTGTAGCTGTTAACATCTGTAGCTGTTAGCATCTGTAGCTGTTAACGTCTGTAGCTGTTAATATCTGTAGTTGTTAGCATTTGTAGCTGTTAGCATTTGTAGCTAGCTGTTAACATCTGTAGCTGTTAGCGTCTGTAGCTGTTAACATCTGTAGCTGTTAACGTCTGTAGCTGTTAACATCTGTAGCTGTTAACATCTGTAGCTGTTAACATCTGTAGCTGTTAACGTCTGTAGCTGTTAACATCTGTAGCTGTTAACGTCTGTAGCTGTTAACATCTGTAGCTGTTAGCATCTGTAGCTGTTAACTATCTGTAGCTGTTAACATCTGTAGCTGTTAGCGTCTGTAGCTGTTAACATCTGTAGCTGTTAACGTCTGTAGCTGTTAACGTCTGTAGCTGTTAACATCTGTAGCTGTTAACATCTGTAGCTGTTAACGTCTGTAGCTGTTAACATCTGTAGCTGTTAACATCTGTAGCTGTTAACGTCTGTAGCTGTTAATATCTGTAGTTGTTAGCATTTGTAGCTGTTAGCATTTGTAGCTAGCTGTTAACATCTGTAGCTGTTAGCGTCTGTAGCTGTTAACATCTGTAGCTGTTAGCATCTGTAGCTGTTAACGTCTGTAGCTGTTAACATCTGTAGCTGTTAGCATTTGTAGCTGTTAGCATTTGTAGCTAGCTGTTAACATCTGTAGCTGTTAGCGTCTGTAGCTGTTAACATCTGTAGCTGTTAACGTCTGTAGCTGTTAACATCTGTAGCTGTTAACATCTGTAGCTGTTAACGTCTGTAGCTGTTAACGTCTGTAGCTGTTAACATCTGTAGCTGTTAACATCTGTAGCTGTTAACGTCTGTAGCTGTTAGCATCTGTAGCTGTTAACATCTGTAGCTGTTAACATCTGTAGCTGTTAGCGTCTGTAGCTGTTAACATCTGTAGCTGTTAACGTCTGTAGCTGTTAACGTCTGTAGCTGTTAACATCTGTAGCTGTTAGCATCTGTAGCTGTTAACGTCTGTAGCTGTTAACATCTGTAGCTGTTAACATCTGTAGCTGTTAACGTCTGTAGCTGTTAACATCTGTAGCTGTTAGCATCTGTAGCTGTTAGCATTTGTAGCTAGCTTAACATCTGTAGCTGTTAGCGTCTGTAGCTGTTAACATCTGTAGCTGTTAACGTCTGTAGCTGTTAACGTCTGTAGCTGTTAACATCTGTAGCTGTTAGCATCTGTAGCTGTTAACGTCTGTAGCTGTTAACATCTGTAGCTGTTATCTGTAGCTGTTAACGTCTGTAGCTGTTAACATCTGTAGCTGTTAACGTCTGTAGCTGTTAACATCTGTAGTTGTTAGCGTTTGTAGCTGTTAACATTTGTAGCTAGCTGTTAACATCTGTAGCTGTTAGTCTGTAGCTGTTAACATCTGTAGCTGTTAACGTCTGTAGCTGTTAACATCTGTAGCTGTTAACATCTGTAGCTGTTAACATCTGTAGCTGTTAACGTCTGTAGCTGTTAACATCTGTAGTTGTTAGCGTCTGTAGCTGTTAACATCTGTAGCTGTTAACGTCTGTAGCTGTTAACATCTGTAGCTGTTAACATCTGTAGCTGTTAACATCTGTAGCTGTTAACATCTGTAGCTGTTAACATCTGTAGCTGTTAACATCTGTAGCTGTTAACGTCTGTAGCTGTTAACATCTGTAGCTGTTAACATCTGTAGCTGTTAACATCTGTAGCTGTTAACATCTGTAGCTGTTAACATCTGTAGCTGTTAACGTCTGTAGCTGTTAACATCTGTAGCTGTTAACATCTGTAGCTGTTAACATCTGTAGCTGTTAACATCTGTAGCTGTTAACATCTGTAGCTGTTAACGTCTGTAGCTGTTAACATCTGTAGCTGTTAACATCTGTAGCTGTTAACATCTGTAGCTGTTAACATCTGTAGCTGTTAACGTCTGTAGCTGTTAACGTCTGTAGCTGTTAACGTCTGTAGCTGTTAACATCTGTAGCTGTTAACATCTGTAGCTGTTAGCATTGTAGCTGTTAGCATTTGTAGCTAGCTGTTAACATCTGTAGCTGTTAGCGTCTGTAGCTGTTAACATCTGTAGCTGTTAACGTCTGTAGCTGTTAACGTCTGTAGCTGTTAACATCTGTAGCTGTTAGCATCTGTAGCTGTTAACGTCTGTAGCTGTTAACATCTGTAGTTGTTAGCATCTGTAGCTGTTAACGTCTGTAGCTGTTAACGTCTGTAGCTGTTAACATCTGTAGCTGTTAGCATCTGTAGCTGTTAACATCTGTAGCTGTTAACATCTGTAGCTGTTAGCATCTGTAGCTGTTAACGTCTGTAGCTGTTAACGTCTGTAGCTGTTAACGTCTGTAGCTGTTAACGTCTGTAGCTGTTAACGTCTGTAGCTGTTAACGTCTGTAGCTGTTAACGTCTGTAGCTGTTAACGTCTGTAGCTGTTAACGTCTGTAGCTGTTAGTCTGTAGCTGTTAACATCTGTAGCTGTTAACATCTGTAGCTGTTAACGTCTGTAGCTGTTAACGTCTGTAGCTGTTAACGTCTGTAGCTGTTAACATCTGTAGCTGTT
>JBBPBX010040281.1:9441-29446 GCA_038048925.1 Garcialebias charrua
CCACCGCTGACGTGACGCGTCACAGCTGAGACAACCCGGAAATGTGGTCCGAGTGTTTAGCTCTGCTGCAAATGTCTGCCATAGGAGTGCACAGCAAGGCTTTAAGAAGATTAACACTTAAAAACAATTATTTGTTTGCTTAAAAATTATAGGAAACATGTGTCTGAGCTGAACTTTTCCTTAATAAATGAACGTAATTGTGAAATGAGTTGGATTTTAAAATTTGTTTCGCTACATCAAATGAAATAATACGTGCGTGCGCAGCGGGTGGAAACCCTGCATTTTGTTAAAATTTAACAACAGAAACACCTCAAAAAATATATTTGTTAGCTGATATTATTGTAAGAGTGTGTCTCTGTTTAACTTTTGTTATAGATGTCGCTTGGGTGATGGGTTTTTATCCTCAATACACAAACAGGTACCGCCTCCAGGCACGCACGTCTGCAGGTACCGGTAAACAGACTAGAGGTCTCTTTAGCTCCCATAGCGGCCTAAACTGGTACTGCCTGCGCCCCTAGCAGCCGAAACTGGTACTACCATGCGCTCCTAGCGGCCGAAAGTGGTACTGCACCTTTTTTTTTGCCAAAATGAAAAACGGTCATATCTGAGCCAAAAATTGGTCTAAAAACATGGGGAAAAATCCATAAACAGGTCTCACCTCTCTATAGGTCGCAGGGCATGCAAATTAGGCAAAAAACTGCGACCTATATTCCGGAAAATACGGTAATGAGGACAAATACAGCCACACTGCTACTACTGTTGTTATTGAGATGATTTTCTCCACCGCTGGAGATATTCACTGCAACTAGATCTGTGCTTTTAGCTGAAAATGTGGACAAGTTGGTCTTTTTGGACAAAAACTTTAAACTTGATTAGTTAGATTGTAAACTGTCTGTTGCTACTTATTGTTCTGGTTCTGACTCTTAATTGTATTTATTAAGATTGTTATTATTGTTAGTATAGTTTATTTATTATAAAAAAGTGCCATTTATTTAAAATATCACCCAAATGGGTCACTTTTGTTTATTTTTATACAAACGTATTGTTTACTTGGCATATTTTCAAAATAAACATTCTGTAAGTCTTTTTTGTTTTGGACCGAAAATTAACCGAACCGAAATGTGATTTTAGTGTACCGTTACACCCCTAGAAGATGGTGATTGTGAAGGTAAAATTGTATGTGTGTGTGTGTGTGTGTGCGTACGTACGTGCGTGTGTGTGTGTAACATTGTCTTTATTGTTCATGTATTTCAGTGATTCCTGACTCTGTTTAGAGCTGATTAAGAAGAAGAAGCTCCTGATGTTGACCAGCAGGACCCAGAGCCTCTTATCATAAAGTGGAAGAAAAGACCCTTAGACCAGTCTGGTGGGTGACAAACATATTATGGAGGAGACTGATATCAGATTTTAGGTCACTACAGTTTCTTTAAAGAGTGAGGAGGATAAAAAAAAAACTTACCAGGAACCCAGATTTAAAAATTCACAAAGACAGTCCCAGCTCTTCAAAGACTGACGTTAACGAGGACGATGAAGAGGATGGTGAAATGTTCAATCCTGACTCTCTGCTAAAGAACTCATCAGACTCTGAATCAGAACGTGAAGACAGTATGAACGACAGGAAGGAAAGCAGGGCTCCTGAATCAGAGGTAAAAACTGTCAACAAATCTTTGAGCTGCTCTGAGTGTGGTAAGCAGTATGTCAGTAACCTGACTCTTCAAAGACACATGACAAGTCATTCAGGAGTGAAGTCTTCAAGATATCTGCTTAATAAGAAAAGTGTTGGAGAGAAGAAAAATGTAGAGTCATGCAGGAAAGTCCAGGCAAGGCCAAAATCAATAAGCTGTGATGACTGTGGTAAAAGATTTACTTTCAGATCACATTTAAACTCACACATGAGAGTCCACACAGGAGACAAGCCGTTTCCTTGTGAACTTTGTGGACAAAGATTTAGTCAGAAGGATGCTTTAAACAGACACATGAGAGTCCACACAGGAGACAAGCCATTTCCTTGTGATGTTTGTGGACAAAGATTTAGTCATAAGACACATTTAAACATACACATGAGAGTCCACACAGGAGACAAGCCGTTTCCATGTGAACATTGTGGACAAAGATTTAGTCGGAAGGATGTTTTAAACAAACACATGAGAGTCCACACAGGAGACAAGCCATTTCCTTGTGATCTTTGTGGACAAAGATTTAGTCAGAAGAAAAATTTAAACTCACACATGAGAGTCCACACAGGAGACAAGCCATTTCCTTGTCAATTTTGTGGACAAAGATTTAGTCGGAAGGATGCTTTAAACTCGCACATGAGAGTCCACACAGGAGACAAGCCATTTCCTTGTGATGTTTGTGGACAAAGATTTAGTCAGAAGACAAATTTAAACTCACACAAGGGAGTCCACACAGGGGACAAGCCATTTCTTTGTGAACTTTGTGGACACAGATTTAGTCATAAAACAGTTTTAAACAAACACATGAGAGTCCATACAGGAGACAAGCCATTTCCTTGTGAACTTTGTGGACAAAGATTTAGTCAGAAGACATATTTAAACTCACACATGAGAGTCCATACAGGAGAAAAGCCATTTCCTTGTGAACTTTGCGGACATAGATTTAGTCATAAGACAGATTTAAACAAACACATGAGAGTCCACACAGGAGACAAGCCATTTCCTTGTGATCTTTGTGGACATAGATTTAGTCAGAAGGCAGATTTAAACAAACACATGAGAGTCCACACAGGAGACAAGCCATTTCCTTGTGAACTTTGTGGACAAAGATTTAGTCACAAGACAAATTTAAACAAACACACGAGAGTCCACACAGGAGACAAGCCGTTTCCTTGTGAACTTTGTGGACATATATTTAGTCAGAAGACACATTTAACCTCACACATGAGAGTCCACACAGGAGACAAGCCATTTCCTTGTGAACTTTGTGGACAAAGATTTAGTCGGATAGACCATTTAAACTCACACATGAGAGTCCACACAGGAGACAAGCCGTTTCCTTGTGAACTTTGTGGACAAAGATTTAGTCGGAAGACACATTTAACCTCACACATGAGAGTCCACACAAGAGACAAGCTGTTTCCTTGTCAACTTTGTGGACAAAGATTTAGTCAGAAGACAAGTTTAAACAGACATATGAGAGTCCACACAGGAGACAAGCCATTTCCTTGTCAATTTTGTGGACAAAGATTTAGTCGGAAGGATGCTTTAAACTCGCACATGAGAGTCCACACAGGAGACAAGCCATTTCCTTGTGATGTTTGTGGACAAAGATTTAGTCGGAAGACACATTTAACCTCACACATGAGAGTCCACACAAGAGACAAGCTGTTTCCTTGTCAACTTTGTGGACAAAGATTTAGTCAGAAGACAAGTTTAAACAGACACATGAGAGTCCACACTGGAGTGGAAACGTTCTACCAGAAAATATTAAAATAATTATTATAGGCCTTGAGATGCAACTGGTGTTTTAACACCCAAATAAAATTTATTTTTGATTTTGTAAAATATATTCTGTAACAATTTTTCTTAAGTAAAAGTTCCTAATCTATATTTTGCTCCTAATTTCTTAAGAATACTTTAAATACAAACTAATTAAACCTTAGATCATAATTTGGACTATAGATGTTGGTTCTAAAATACTGGTTCAGTGGTTGTGCAATATGTGGAGAGAACCAACCAACCAATCAAATTATTTTTTCAAACCGTCAGACCCCATGAAATGTTGTTCATGCAATTCCTGAGAGCATTGTTATTTAATCAGTTAGTTTCTTGGTTAATTAACAGATTTCTCATGCAGATGAACTGATTGTGTTTTAATTAAGGATGGGGCTGATCCGGTATCAGTATTGGCCTCGGCCTCCTATACAAGCACAATTTACCTATCGGATTTTTCCAATACAATCTGCAGAGATTTCCGATCCATGATGAATGTCTATGTCTGCTGAAACATCTTCACATGTGATTCCCTGCCGGCTGCTCTGCAAGGCAGGGAATCAAACTATGGAATGGATTTTCTGAAGGAAATTAATTTCTTAGTTTGAAGCCAGCTAAAATGTGAGTAAATACTGTACATGAGGACTGAGAGCAGCACTGTGGCTAATGGCTAACCAACTTTTCATCTTAACATGTCCGCTGTGTGGAAGTATTTTACACTAAACACTAGGGGTGTAACGGTACGCTAAAATCACATTTCGGTTCGGTTCAACTACAAGGAGGGCTCGGTTCGGTTTATTTTCGGTTTATTTTCGGTACAAAAAAAAAAAGACAAAATAAAGACTTACAAAATGTTTATTTTGAAAATGTGCCAAAAATATGTTTGGATTGTATTGTAGTAATAAATAAAAGTGACCCATTTGGATGATATTTTAAATAAACAGCACTCTACAATAAATAAACTATATTAACAATAATAAAAATCTTAATAAATACAATAACAGTCAGAACCAGAACAATAAGCAGCAACAGACTGTTTACAATCTAACTAATCAAGTTTTTGTCCAGTAGCAGCAGTGTGGCTGTATTTGTCCTCATTACTCACAACCAGAGTTCAGTTCAGTCATCACACACTTCTTAGCTGCAGCAGGTGATCTCTGGTGGATTTCCCTGAAGTGGAAGAGACATGCTATGCGCAGCTCCTGCAGTTAACTCTGTAACTGGAAATACTGGAAATAAAAAAACAGAGGTAAAAAAAAATAAGTTAATAAGATTATGATTTTAAATAATAATAAATTATAAATGATAATTATAATAAAAGAACAATACCTTATTGGAATCCCTGGCAAAAATCTTCAGAAGCTTCAATATATTCAAAACAGTGCAGCAAGGATTTTATTGAGAGCTCGTAAATTTGAACATATTACACCCATTCTCCATAACCTCCATTGGCTTCCTGTCACCTACAGAATTCAGTACAAAACTGCTCTCATTACACATCAATGCTTACACGGAACTTCACCTGACTATCTAAAGGACATTCTTGCTCCATATTCATCCACCCGGTCTCTACGATCACAGAACAGTAATCTACTTCACATTCCACGAACCAAATTAAGGACCATGGGAGACCGGGCATTCTGTGTGGCTGCCCCCCGCCTATGGAACTCCCTCCCTGACTACCTGAGAGCTCCACAGTCACTGGTTGACTTTAAAAGCGGTTTAAAGACTTTTCTTTTTAAGCAAGCCTATTCTGCCTCCACATGATTTTATCTTTGATCTTGGTTGATAGTTTTATTGATTTTACCTTGATTTTATCACTTGTTTTATTTATTTATTTATTTTTTAAGCAGGCCTATTCTGCCTCCACATGATTCTGTCTTTAATCTTAGTTGATATCATTATTGATTTTATTTGATTTTATCACTTGTTTTATTGTTGTAGCACTTTGAGATTTTTATTAATGAAAAGTGCGGTATAAATTGAATTTATTATTACCTCTTGAACGGTTGAATCTCCCACTCATCATCAGGGCAGGGCTTAAATCAGCTCCAGGACTTGTTCACAATCAGTTTGAGTTTTTTCATAAAGAGCTGAACTTTTTGACTGAAGTGTTGACGTGATGGATGTCTCATAGCAAGGATCAACTGCGCATAAAAAACATTCAGACTAGATTCAGATCTTTAAAAACTCATACAGTTTGTGTTATTGCTCTGGACCGCTCTGATTACCTGATAAAAGTTGTTTAAATGCAGCTGCTTTTAGCGGTGTTTCTGCAACAGCTGATTTTTCTGCTCACATTCCGATGACGTAGTTTCCAGCGCGTTCACGTGAGACGTGTCACTACTGCTGAAGAGAGCTGCATGCGCAGCTCCTGCAGAGTCTTCATGAAACAAACAGTCCACACAAGCTGCGTGTGCGCTCGTCTTTTAACAAGAAAGCCATGACGTTCACAAACAGGAGACCGGAGCGAGCAGCTAATGGCTAATAATGCTGCGCGTGCGTCGCGATAATAGCTCCGTGCTGAAACGCGGTGCCCAGCAACTTTTGTTCCGCAGCGCATATATTAACGTTCAATGAGTGAAAAAATAACCGAAACGGTACGGAGGTGGACCGAACCGAACGTGCTGTACCGAAACGGTTCGATACACCCATTACAAACGTTACATGCCTACTAAACACCGCTAGGCAGCAACGTGCAATGTCTGCAGAGCCGCTGTATAGGGCTGAACGATTTTGGAAAATAATGTAATCGCGATTTTTTTTCCTATAAATTGCGATTGCGATTTAAAATGCGATTATTTTTACTGGTTCTGTATTAATTCATATCACTAACAACACAACTGTTTTTTTTTTTTAAATCAGATAATTAATGCACTTTTTCACGCAGAACGTTTGCTTGCTGAGCTAGCTGCTAACTGGGCACCGTCAAAACAGACCCGGTCACATGACCAGCTCGCGTGGTCTCTGTGTCTCAGCGTCTAAGCTCAGATACACGTTTACATGGGCTAACTTACCTGAATTTATAACTTTTATGACTTCTGTCGAGCCTGAAGCAACTGTGTTGGAGCGCACGGTCTCCTCCTCCCTGCTCTGCTCTGTTTTGCTCCGCTCAGAGCTGCTCGTGCCCAGAGCGGCTCACTCCCAAGTCACGTGACCAGTCAAATCGCAGCCCGTGCGATTAGTGAATCGCGTTTTAACATATCGCGAGATAATCGCAAATGCGATTAATCGTGCAGCCCTACCGCTGTACCAAGAGAAGAAAGCTCTGTTGTGACCTACAATACATCAAACTTAATAAAGATCTGAAAAAGCACCACATTAAAGAGCTCAAGGATTGTTTAACCAGGCACTGTTGTAAAGTTAGTTTTACTTTGGACGTTCGAGCTCCCTGGCTTCAGCGGTGTGTTCCTCTCGTTTAGTCCGAAGCAGACTGTCTAATATCCTTCAGCTGCGCTCAGTCTGCCCGTCTCGGAGGAGGAGCAGACTGAGTGCAGCTGACAGAAATCAGACTGCCTGCTTTGCTGCTTGATTGAATATTTGCAGCCAAGATATAGTTTACATTTACCCTCCAGGACATATATTTATCAGTACAACAGTAGACAATCATAAAAAAGCATATGAACTGGAAAAATTAAATAAAATTATTTAAATAATAATAATTTAAAAAAAACAGCTACATTATAAAGCGATGCAAAATACTAAAATCAGGAACATGTCTGTGTTGGTTTTTGCCATGAACTTAGCAGATGTTTGACGCCATTAATCACTTTAATATCCACTTCTTTAATATCCACTTCAGCATATGGTTTTTATGCTATTAGTGCTTAGTGTTTATTTAGTTTATGTTTTTCTTAGTTCATATCTTAGACCTTATTACTGTTTTTCTTTTACATTTTGTTGTGGGATGTAACTGGGACCCTGTGTTAATAATCTCATTCCACCCCATGTACCACATGTGATGTGTATGACCGTAAAACTCTGTGACTGACTGACTGACTTTAAAGCTAGGAATAAAAACATGCTTTGTGTTAGCAGGATTTAATTCTAACTTTGAAACTTATCCAACATTAAAACTTACCTCAAGTTGCGTTTTTGGACATGCATGCTTATGTTTGTACAAATTGTACTTGCCTGTAGAGAGGAGATTATTACAGCCTCATATAAATGGTAAATGGAGCTTATTTATATAGCGCTTTCCAGCCCCCTATGAGGGGCCCCAAAGCGCTTTACAATACCAACCATCCACCTGTAATGGACATGACGAGGTCCGCTATGATAAGAAATTACACCTTCGTCTTTCTTTTGAACTGTTCCAGTGATAACCTTTACTGACCTCTCAGTAAACAAGACATTTACTACAAATTATTCCATTAGTTGTAATCTGAGAACATAGTCACCAAAAGAGAATATTGGCTTCTTTAATTTTATTCTAATGTAATCAAAAGAATAACATTTTGTCATTTTCATGATATGTGCTATTATGCTGTGTTATTCTTTAATGTGAATGATCATTAATATGCTGGTATATTCTGCCCCTGTCTATTCAAAAGAACTATGGCAAAGTTGAATAATGTGTCAAAATGACTTGCTCAGAAGTTGTTTTTGTTGAGTTCAGCTAAATTTTTAACTAGCGTCTGAAAGTCTCCTCACTCAGACACTTTCTCCAAAACATTCCTCTTTGTTATCTAAGCAGACTTTCTGTCAACCTTGAAGTTTTCGCTTCACTTTTCACTCTCCTCGCCCACGGACCAATGAAAAAACTCGTTCACATCTCTGCAGTGCACAACTCTGAAGCGTTCCGTAAACAAAACGCTTTTCTAAAGTGTTGAGATTAGAACAGTTTTTTCATTGGTCCGTGGGCCAGGCGAGGAGAGTGTCCACTACACACCCATTCATACACACATTCATACACCGGTAGCAGTAGACTGCCATGCAAGGCGCCATCCAGACCTACCGGGAGCAACTCGGGGTTAAGTGTCTTGCCCAGGGACACAACGACACATGGTGTGGGAAACCGGGATTCGAACATCAAACCTTCAGATCGGGGGACAACTGCCATTACCACTACGCCACGGCCGCCCCTAAATACATTTTTAAATACATTTTTTTTCTAAATAAAATCAATAATGATGATTTTATCTGAATAGTATCGGTCGACATCCAGATTTAGGTATCGTGATCCGATCAAAAGTTTTTAAAAACGTGGATTGGTGCATCCCTAGTTTTAATTAAACTAACCTAAATGTTAAAGGTTTGTCTTTAATTAAATTTAAAAACATTAAAGTATTACTTATTAATTAGTCAGTTGGTCTGCGAATGCCGTGGGGTCCTCCTAGAAGAGCTGAAGTGGTGGCTGTTGATGTCTGTGTCTCCCTGGTAAAGCTGCTGCCCCCACAACCCAGAAGCAGAAGATAATGGATGGATGATGGCCCTGGTAAAGTTGCTGCCCCCACAACCCAGAAGCAGAAGATAATGGATGGATGATGGCCCTGGTAAAGTTGCTGCCCCCACAACCCAGAAGCAGAAGATCAAAGTCAAAGTCAACTTTATTGTCAAAACTGCAATATGTACAGGACATACACAGGATTGAAATTGCATTTCTATCAGGCCCCCGGTGCAACGTCAACCATTTAAAAACTAAAACATTTAATAAACAAGCATAAAATGAAATAATAAAAGTGAAGTACTGTCCTGAGTTTTTGCATAGTAGTTTTTGCTTAGTAGTATAAAAGTATAAAAAGTTTCACCAACACCAAAAACACCAACATTTAATAAACATAATCATAAAATGAAATAGAGTGTAATACAGTCCTGAGCTTTTCCGTAGAAGTATAAAAGTATAAAAAGTATATCTATAAAATAAATGAAGGTTCTGGCATTTGACATTTGTAAAAGAGTGACAAAGCAGACAAAGCAGCATATGAGGTTAATGTACACAGTATATGTATGAGGTAGTGCCATAAGGCTAGTAAAAAGAATATATACTGTATATCAGCAGTAGTGTACCGTAAAAACCGGTCTATAATACCCAGTATTTTTGCTCATTTGAATGTCTAGCGTATTAAACACCGAAGAGTATTATTTATGGATTTTTTCCCATATTTTTAGACTCATTTTTCGCTCTGATTCTTCGTTTTTCATTTTTGGCGAAAATGGTGCAGTACCAGTTTCGGCCGCTATAGAGGCGCTGTAGGCAGCAGCCAGCAGAGGACTCAGAGAGTGAAGAGGAAGAGGGGCCACTTCCAGAAGTTTTCTACTTTTTATTGAATCAAAAAACAAAATACATTAATACAAACAGTATAACAAGGCATATAATATACAAACAATAAAAGTTGAAAAGGCAATTAAACTAAGCAGAAAATTATTAATAAAGTTCTAAACAGCAGCATAAAAAAAAAAAGAGAACAATTTGAGAAACATAGTACAAAATTAAATTGCGTGTGCAAGAGGAGTTTCAAGTTTTATGATAAGCTATTAATATATTTGTATAAGGACTGTGCTTTAGGGAGTCTGCAGCGTTTAAGTACATTCTTAAATATATTTACTTCATTTAGAAAAATGCAAAATAAGGGAGAAGTTTTCAAGAAACGACTTTTGTGAATAAAAAATTTTGCCATCAGGATGAGATTGTTGTTACCATAATTTAAAACTTCATTCCCTGTTAACAGACCAAATTTAATTGTAGTGAAATCTAAAGGTGGGATGGAACTCTTAGATAAAATCCAGTTCTGAAAATCTTTCCAAAAAGCATTAGTGACATTACAGTTGAAAAAAAGATGTTCAGCTGTCTCAACATCAGAATTGCAAAATGTACAAGTATTGGTTTCTATATTAAATTTCTTTTGCAACAAATCATTGCAAGGGTAGATTTCATACATAATTTTGAAATGTATTTCTTTAGTTTTTTGTGGGAGTGGATGGGAAAGGTATTTGGTTCTGATTATTTTTTGTGAGGAAGTATCATAGTTTTTAAACAAATGTTTTCTTTTCAATGTATGGGGAAAGAGTATAGCGGTCAGAGTATTCCTTATGAATTTATTATTACATTTTTTATCTATGAAATCACAGCCATTAATTAACAAGGAAGGTTTTGTAAGATTAACATTGGAATATGTAATTATACCTTTAATCATCTGAATCAAAGCAGGAGGAATGGATTTTATCACTCTCTCAAACTTACTTTTAGTACAGATTAACGTGTATTTTTTGATAAAATCATCATATGATAAGAGGTTGCCATTTCCATTCATAAGGTGTAAAACAGACCAAATATCTTTTTCCAACCAATCTTTGTAAAGGAATGATTTTCGATTAATCAAGATATACCTATTGTTCCAAATTGGGATTGAGTGTGGTGAGAAGTTGTGTTTGAAGACCAGTTTCCAATATTGCAAAACCTGTTTGTGAAAGTCTGATAATTTTATTGGTAATTTAGAAATTTCAAAGTCGCAGCTTAACAAAAAACAAATTCCACCAAACTTTTCAAAAATCTTCCGAGGGAACATATACCAAAAGCTTTCGTAATTTTTTATGAAGTTTTGTAACCATTTCAGTTTGATGGTACCGTTCATTGGATCAAAATCAATCATATTTAAACCCCCTTCCTCTAAAGATTTAACTACATCTGCTCTTCTAATATAATGGCATCTGTTTCTCCAAATGAAATTAAAATTGTCCTGGTTTATTTTCTTTATCATTTTATCGGATATAGGCAATGAATAAGCAGGGTAAATAAGACGAGATAAGTTTTCCATTTTAGTGAGTAAAACACGTCCAAAAATAGATAAATCTCTTTGAAGCCAACTGTTGAGAATAACTTTACTACTCTGGATTTTAGTTTCTATGTTGGAGGTTTCAATTAATTTTTTATCTCTTGAAATATTAATTCCTAAGTATTTCACTTCTTTTTTAACTGTGATATTACCAACATCGTCCAGCGGATGATCATGAATAGACATTATTTCACATTTTTTCATATTCAAATGCAAACCAGAGGCTTTAGAGAATGTCTGTATCTCCTTCAGCACATTTGAAATTTGAGATTTATCTTTTAGAAACAGGGTTGTGTCATCAGCTAGTTGTGTTATTACCAGAGGGTTTCCCATCACATTTAAAGGTTCAATATTTGAATTGTTTTTAATAAAAATAGCTAATAGCTCTGCCACAATAATAAATAAAAGAGGTGAAGCAGGGCAACCTTGACGAATTCCTCTTTGGATATTAAAACGTTTAGAGGTTCCAGATGGTAGAGATACTGAACTATTAATGTCCGTGTAGAGTAACTGGATCAATCTGTTAAACTTTTCTCCAAAACCAAAAGAGTCCAAAGCCCTTAAGATGAAGGAGTGCTCCACCATATCAAAGGCTTTGTAAAAATCCAAAAAGACAATGATTCCATCATCCTCCACCAGATGTTCATAGTCCAGCAAATCTAGGACCAGTCTCAGATTATTGTGAATAGATCTCTCCTTCAGAAAGCCAGATTGTGTGTCACTTATAATCTGAGGTAAATCATCTTTTAGTCTGTCTGCAATCACATGTGTGAAAATTTTATAATCAGTATTTATTCAAATAAGGTTGGATTCAAGGTTTCTGTAAGAGATCTTGAAGGACATCTGTCCATCCATTCATCTGGTGACAAGTTATAATCACCGCCTACCACCACAAAGTTTGAATTATACATTTCCTTATATTCAGTGATAAC
Source organism: Garcialebias charrua (assembly GCA_038048925.1). Lineage (NCBI taxonomy): Eukaryota > Metazoa > Chordata > Actinopteri > Cyprinodontiformes > Rivulidae > Garcialebias > Garcialebias charrua. The sequence continues at coordinate 21,601 of JBBPBX010040281.1, forward strand.
TTCTGTAAGTTTCAACAATAATGACTTATTCTGATTATTATTTGCATATCCATAAACATTGCACAGTATAACAAAATATCCTTCAACATTTAGCACAACTGCCATCCAATGACCCAGATCATCAACTTTGGAAGCAACAACTTTTCCAGGACATCTGTTAAAACAAATAGCTACTCCTCCAGAACGATTTGATCCATGGCTGAAAAGAATCTTCTCTCCCCACTGGTTTGACCACCAGGTGGCGTCCGCGTCACATGAGTGGGTTTCCTGTAGAAACGTGCAGTGTGCCTTTTGTCCTTTACAGAATAAAAATAAAGCTTTTCTCTTCACATTGTCCCTGAGACCTCTTGCATTTAAAGAAATAAAAGACAGATTTGTTTTAAGCATTTGTGCTGTTTAAAGAACGGATTACAATTTTTTTTTTTTTTTTAAATCAAAACAAACTATTTTAGTCTTTTTTTTTTTTTTTGTAGAAAAAGAACAGATTGAGTGTACGTCCCTCTATTAAAACAAATAGAAAATTACCACACCCTTATTTCTAAACTTATTTACAGTAAACATCTTTATAAAATACCTTCATTTTAGTCCTTTGCATAAATGCGCCGGCCGTTTATGTATCCGAACGGGCCGCGGTAGTAAGCCCGGTCTCCTGCCTTCCTCGCCTGCTGGATCTGGGGCCAAACTTTCTCTCTCTCCTCTCGGTCTTCTTTTGTCAAATCCTCCATGAAACGAACACCTGCTGACTTGCAGACGTCAGACGTTTTAGTCATTTTCCATATTCCATCTCTGTGCTGCCGCTTGGTGAACTGCACCATGATTTGTCGAGATCTGTTGTCGTCCTTCTTCCCCATCCGATGAACCGTGTCAACGTAGTCATCCATCTTCTCTGCCCATTCTGGAGCCACTTTCTCCAGGAGTTTCACCACATCCTGCCGAGTGTCTTCTCCCATCGTCTCCTTCATCCCTCTGATCCGCAGGTTCCATCTTCGTTTATAACGGTCATGTTCTTTGGCACCAGCTCTGAGTTCAGTCACCTCTTTGCGCAAACTGAACACCTCTGACTCCATATTCAGCACTTTCTCCTTACAGTCTTTCACTTCAGCTGCATTAAATTCTAGAGCTTTAGCGAGGGTGTTGATCGTCACCGTGTTCTCGATCAGCCTTCTGTTCATGTCCGCCATCTTTTCTGTGCTCTCGGTCAGCCTCGTGCTCAAATCCGCCATCTTTTCCTCCTGGGCTTCAAATCTCAGGAGGAGTGTTTGCATGGTTTCAAACAAATCTTCCATCGATATGTTTTGTTTTGTTATTTTTCGAGCATGAGCACCTTTAGAAGGTGATTGAAACAGATCTGCTGTGACGTCCTCTAGAACACGTTTTCCGCTAGCTCTTTCAGTTTCCATCTCAACAGCATAAGCATGCTCCTTTGCAGCTGAAGTTTTACCTTTTTTGGGGTCATCCTTTTTAGTCAGGGTCTTCTCTTGCCTTCTTTGTTCCGTCTGCATGGTTCTACTTGTAAGAGATATGCTTTGTAAGGGTGCTGGCTGGTCGAAAGACCGAAAATTAGAGGTTCGAATCACACTCGTTCTGAACGACACGTCTGCTCAGTCCGCCATCTTGCCGGAACCCCCCCGCTAACCACTTCCAGAAGTTTCTACTTGCTGTGTCCGAAAAAAGCCTCCTTTGGTCGGACTGATGACTCTGTCGCTGCCCGCTCCCTGCTGTGGATGTAGCTGTTTTTGTTTGCAAGATACCACTCATAAACCACACCGCGGATTTTTAAATCCAGCTGATTTCACATTTGGTTCAGCTCAGGAGCCCGTCTGCTATAGTGAGGTAAGAAATATATTTTTAAGCGTTTATTTAGCTAAATTTAAAGAAACAAAGCGTCCGGTTTGACCCGCCTGGCGCCTGCATAAAAGTCAGCGAACTTTTTTTTTTAAATCCAGCTGATTTGAACATTTCGTTAAACTCAGGAGTACGTCTACTATTAAGTCAGCTCAGAAATATATTTTTTAAGCGTTTATTTAGCTAAATTTAAAGAAAGAAAGCGTCCGGTTTGACCCGCCTGGCGCCTGCCTAAAATTCAGCGAACTTTTTTTTTTAAAATCCAGCTGATTTGAACATTTCGTTAAGCTCAGGAGCCCGTCTGCTATGAAGTCAGCTAAGAAATATATTTTTTCTCGCAAAGAAATAATTGTTTTACCGTGTTTCCTTGTGAAGATCTTCGTACTCGCTTGCTTCTGTCGCCGCCATCTTGATTAGGGCAAATGAGGCGCTGACGCGTCGCGTGGTGATGACGCGTATTAAACACCGAGGCGTACTGTGTACGTTTTTTTCTTGATTATTGTTAATAATTGGACAAAGCGGATTAAACACCGGAGCGTATTTTCCTCCGGCGAATACGTAGATATAAAAAGTGTAGATGTAAACAGTAGTAAGAGTCAGAGTCAGAGTCAGAGAGAATTTATTGTCATTTGCACCGCATGTAGTACATGTGTTGAAAACGAGATTATGTACACAGGGTCCCAGTTACATCCAACAACAAATGCAAGAGAAATACAATAATAACATCTAGGATTAACTAAGAGAGACATCACATCAGCTAGTAATACACTAAGCCCTAATGTAGTAGAAAAACATCATTATAAACAGCAGCACGAACATGAGCAGATGGTCACAGATGAACGCAGCAACAAGAAACAGATCAGTACAGTATCAGTATGATGTGACATTTTGCAGTGTTTATTCTTATTATTTATTTATTCATGAGTCTGACAGCCTCAGGGTAGAAGCTGTTTCTCAGTCTAGTGGTTCTACATTTGATGCTCCTCAACCTCCGTCCCGAGGGGAGTGGTGCAAAGAGTGAGTGTGCTGGGTGAGTGAGGTCTTTCATGATGCAGGTGGCTCTTTTTCTGCATCTGGAGGTGTAAATGTCTGTGATGGTGGGGAGACTGACTCCCACAGACTTCTGTGCAGCCTTCACCACTCTCTAAACAGCAGTAATAAATGTAAACAGCGAATGTAAACAGTAGTATGACTATAGGCAGTAATGTAATACAAACATTAGTGCAAATATGAGAAGTAGTGCAAACTGAATGAGCACATGACCGTGAGTTGAGTGAATAACCCGTATTGATGACACAGAGTCCAGTGTTAAAAACTTTGTGTTGTGTGGTGGTGTGTGAAAGTTTTTTGTGTTTAAGGCAGTACAAGTTCCTGGGAGTGCATGTCTCAAAGGACCTGTCCTGGAGCAGGAACACTGCATCACTGGCTAAGAAGGCTCACCAGCGTCTCTACTTTCTCCGCAAGCTGAAAAGGGCTGGAGCTTCAACCCCCATCATGTGCACCTTCTACAGAGATGCCATAGAAAGTGTCCTGACCAGCTGCATCATGGTGTGGTTTGGTGCATGTACTGCATCCTGCCGCAAGAGCCTCCAGCGCATCGTGAGAGCAGCTGAGAAGATCGTCGGCACCTCCTTCCCCTCACTGCAGGACTTACACAGCAACCGCCTCACTCGGAAAGCCCTCTGCATGGCAGGTGATCCCACACACCCACTACACAGCTGCTTCAGACTGCTGCCATCAGGGAGGAGACTGAGGAGTCTCCAGGCTCGAACCAGCAGACTGAGAGACAGCTCTGTTCATCAGGCAGTCAGGATGCTAAACACTCTGCCTGCTCTGCCTCCCCTCCCATTTGAACTGCCTTAACACAAAAAACTTTCTCACACATTACCACACAACACAAAGATTTTAACACTGGACTCTGTGTCATCAAACGGGTTATTCACTAAACTCTCGGTCATGTGCTCATTCAGTTTGCACTACTTCTCATATTTGCACTAATGTTTGTATTACATCACTGCCTATAGTCATACTACTGTTTACATTCTCTGTTTACATACTACTGTTTACATTCAATGTTTACATTTATTAATACTGTTTACATTTATTACTACTGCTTACATTTATTACTACTGTTTACATTTACACTACTTTTATATCTACACCACTGCTGATACATATACAGTATTCTCTGACCAGCCTTATTTAAGGATGCCCAATGTGCCTTACTGCATATGCCACTTTTGCCTCTATAACAACATCACCTACTACCTCATACATATACTGTGTACATTAACTCATATGCTACTTTGCCACTTTGCAAATGTCAATGCTAGAACCTTTAGTTTATTTTATAGTTATACTTTTTATACCTTTTTTATACTAGTATGTAAAAACTCAGGACAGTATTATGTTCATTAAATGTTTAGTGTTTTAGTTTTTAGTTTTAGAGTTGGTATAAATTTTCATACTCTTATACCACTATGCAAAAACTCAGGAGAGTGTTACAGTTTTACTATTTTATGCTTATGTTTATTATTATATGTTTCAGTGTTTTAATGTTTAAATAGTTACTGTTGCACCGAGGGACTGAGAGAAACGCAATTTCAATCCTGTGTATGTCCTGTACATATTACAGTTCTGACAATAAAGTTGACATTGACTTTGACTTTGACAATGGATAAAGATAATGGATGGATGGATGGATGGATGGATGGATGGATAGATGATGGAGGAGACCATCAAACAGCATGAGTGGTCAGTTCAGTTGAACACCTGCCTGTTTGCTTCAGATCAGCTGTTCAAATCTCTGCAGGTTCTAATAAAAGGTGCACCAGGTCTTTCAGCTGAATCTCTCAGGGGCCACAGTTGGACGGTCGCTAACTGAAAACTGTCCTTTCTGAATTTTTGACTGTTTTTTTATCTGACTTCATCCTAGAATCCAAACTTTTGTAACGTAATAACAGTTGGGCAGATTCTGGTAATCTTTTCTTAGGATTCATTAAAGGTCAAATGCAAATGGAAATTTTTCTTATCTTTCTGTATGGATTTAAACAAACACTATACACACTTAACATTGTAAAATGTGTTTAGGAAATTTAATGTTCAAGGACACCACTTGAGAAGAAAAAGTTTAATAGGAAAAGTAACAATATGAAAATTGTACAAAAATTAAAAATACTGCATCCAACTAAATCAGTGTTGCCAGGTGAGAAATGTAGGATTATCGTACTAGAGACATAAAATTATCGTATTTTGAGGAAAATTATCATACACCTGTCATAACCAAAATAACAAGTCTATTAATGGGCTTCAGGGGTCACCAACGTTTTCGAAACTGAGAGCTACTTCATGGGTACGGAGTCATACAAAGGGCACCAGTTTGATAAACTCTTCGGAAATAACAAAGTGTAAATTGAAAAAATGTATAATAAACATATTTTTAAGAACATATTTTTAAGATAGACATTTTTTAAATATATATAAATACAAAAAAAGAATAACAACTGAATAAAATGAAATTTTAAATGCAGCTTAGTAGTGAGTTGTGCTATTTTTAGAACAGGTCCGGGGGCACCTCAAATGGTCCTTGGGGGCACCCGGGTGCCCGCGGGCACCACGTTGGTGACCCCTGTGTGTCTAACAAGCACTCACAGCTTTGTGGCATCAGTACAGATGGGAACTAATGAGCCATAGATCTGTAATCTCTTGATGTTGTTTTGTTTTATGTCAATTGGCAGTCCAACTGTAATGTGCATTACCGCCACCTACTGAGCTGGAGTGGGAACAGGAGATAAACAGAAAAAAATAATTATGTAAAATTAATTTAATAACTCGACTAAATTCTCTCTATTAAGTTTGTATTTTTCAAGAAAATAATAATTAGATCTTTAACTTTACTGATATCACTACTAAAAACATCATTTATTCATTTATTTTTGGAAATGCATTCTTTCTGTTTCGTACCCTGGACATTCCATAAAGACATGTTGAACCGTTTCAGGGAGATTGCTGGTGCACTTGTCACATAGTCCTGTTGCATACTTTCTAATTATTTTAAGAGATTTATTAAGGCCTGTGTGTCCTATTCTATTGTACCACTGGTACATTTTCATTTTTAAATCACTTCTTGGTCTACTGCCTTCATACATCTCCTACATGTCTGTGTGAGTGCAACTACAGCGTGCTCTCTCAGGACATGATTACCTGCAGTGTTCCCTCAGTGAGGACTGAACTTGGAAAAAGGGCATTCTACTCCGCTCCTGCTTCCTGGAATATCTTACAAAAAGATCTGAAGCTCTCGACCTTGACCTTTCTAAATGGTTTTAAGAATCTGTTGGACTTCTGGCTAGAACCAATACAGACATGTTCCTACATTTGCCTTATAATCTAGCTGTTTTGCTACTTTTACATTTTTTTAGTTAAATTTGTTTAAAAATAATAATAAATCTGTATGCCTCTCTTATGAATGTCTTTTGTTGTCGCTGTTGTCATTCTTTGTTGAAAACAGGTCTCTCTTGTAAATGAGTCCTCGAGGCTCAATGGGATTAACCTGTCTAAATAAAGGTTGACTGAATTGCGAGGAATTAGAATTAGAATTAGAAGTTCTACTGTTAAAAATATTTCTGTGATAATTCAATCATGTTTCCAATCATTTTACAACAAGCTGTTTGGTTTAATACCACTGTAAACCAATGTTGAAAGTTTATTATCAAATTTCATACTTGATGATGTAAAAGCTTTTGTTTCATTTTGCTGTATTTCTTGATTTTATTTTACTTTTGATTACAATAAAGCTTATGATTGTGAAATAGTTTGCATCCTGGTAATAATTTGAGTGGAATGCACTGCTTTATTTTCAAAAGAACAAAATATCTTCATTTTAATTTGAGACCTAATTTTGAGGATCTTACATAAATTTACATCAAATTGCTGGTTTCCTGCTACAAGTCCAAATTCTTAGTTTACATGTGTTCAAATGTTCCATAAATCAACCAGAACTGAATATTTAGATGACAGTTGAACAAACATTTAGTGACCACCATCATTATTAGTGTTTTTACATCAAGAATCAATTTAGATTCACTTCTGTAAGAGCGATGACATTTCATTGTTTCACTTCAATTAGTTTTTGCTGTCTAGATAAAGAACCATTAAGAGGGAGGAGTGGGATCTGTCCAAAACTTTTGAACTTCCATGTTTCCCTGAAAACGGTCCTCAGAGGGATGGTGAAACCCTGACGACTCTCAGGTTCCAGCAGATGTTTCTTCCATTGTTAGGCAGGATTCACAGGTTTCAGGTTTTCCAGCTCACACTTTTTATTCTTTGTATGTACATCTACAAATGATCAAGTTTCTGAGTCAACCCAGTTCAAGATGGCCGCCACAGCCACCTGACCTTAGAAACAAAAAGTTGTCTATAATTCATGAAAACAGGCCTCATCAACAGCCCTATTCTTTTCCTCCATAAAATAAGTTGTATTCTGACTGTTTTTGTGTTTTAAAAACTGTTTCTCTATGATCTGCTGTCTTTGCATGAATTCTGAAAATGTACTTTAGAAGTTTTAGTATAGATTAGACACTGATCACTGCAATCAGCTGCAGCTAGTAGAGTTCAAATGTTCAAAAGTTAGTTTCTAATTCATCAACTAGTTGAAGTCATAATTATTCAAGCAGCTAAAAAGTCTTGAAATCATTGGAAGTCATTAATTATTGACTGACTTCAGGTTAGTTTAGATCATTAGTTAGACACAATATATTTTCCTTATAATAATAATATTCTATATATTTTTGATGAAAATCAAATGGATCAAAGTGATAAAAGGAGTGAAATCATCCAGATCCAGTGAAAATCTATTAAAAGAAGAGATCAAAGGCATGGTCTGATAAACAATCAGACACAGCAGGAAGGAAGGAAGGAAGGAAGGAAGGAAGGAAGGAAGGAAGGAAGGAAGGAAGGAAGGAAGGAAGGAAGGAAGGAAGGAAGGAAGGAAGGAAGGAAGGAA
>JBBPBX010040282.1:18024-29446 GCA_038048925.1 Garcialebias charrua
ATATATATATACTACTGTATTGACTACTACTATATACTACTGTATTGACATCATTCAGCAGCAAATCCCATCCATCCATCCATCCTTCATCAGCAAATGATGTCAAACATGAACACTTCTGAAAGAGCAGCAGCTACTGCATTGACATCAATCAGCAGCAAACCAGCAGCAAATCACATCCATCAGAAACATGTTGCAACCATAGTGACACCAGTGCCTTGGTGTGCAGTCCATGTCCACGTGCATGAAAAACAAGTCCATGAGCTCTAAGAAAGCTCGAAGCAGCAGAAAAAGAAAAAGAATTCCCTTACTTTGATTGAAGTGTAGGTAGACAGTCTGTATGATGTTTTTCTCAAGTTCAAACCTGGATCACATGGAACTGCTTAGCCATTGCTCAACCATGAATGATGGGAGCATTTGAGGCCAGGTGTGAGTTCAGGTGTTCTGTTGGGGAGGTCAGCTGCCTGAAGAACTTGCATCCACTTCTCTGCTGTTCCCTGGGACTGCCACCTTTCTTTCTCCTGAGGTGAGGTGGTGAGGTGGTCTATCAGGCTGTTTGCAGTCACACATTCCTCATACAGCTCATCCATACATGTTTAGCCTGCCAAAAGGTGTTAAAGTTCATTAGTGACACATAGCCTAGGTTATGTAGTGATAAATAAATGGAAAAATGTGTATTGTTTATATTTATAAATTTAGCATTGTATGTAAACTATATTTTGAAATGTATTTATTAATTACCTATATGAACTGTGATTTTTTTTAAAGATGGACAAGGTTGTATGTTTGCATAGTGTAAAGTAAATTCACAATTATGTATTTATTTGTACGTGTCAATTGTACACTTTTGTTTATAACTATCAATAATTAAACATGGTTCACCACTACACTGGAAATTATTGAATTTTTACCTGCCAACCAGGTGAAGACTTTCAGTGATCTTCTCCACTTCTTCAAGGGTTCTCCTGGTTTTGTTGTTTTTCACGTTTCTTATGTGTCCAACTGCAGAAGCATGCTGTTTCACATCAAACTGTCCACCATGGGCTACAGAAAAAGTATGCTTGCAAACAGTACAGTTCGCTTTGTAGCCATTATCATTCACGCGTTCCAGCCACACATGACACTCCCGTCCATCCTACAGTAGTCTGTTAGCATGTTAGCTCGTTGCTCCTCCGGTCCAGCTCCTCTGTTTCTGCCGTCTGGTGACACCATCCACCCGTCCATCTTACAGTAAGGTCTGTTAGCATGTTAGCTCGTTGCTCCTACGGTCCAGCTTCGATGTTTCTGCCGTCTGGTGACACCATCCACCCGTCCATCTTACAGTAAGGTCTGTTAGCATGTTAGCTCGTTGCTCCTACGGTCCAGCTTCGATGTTTCTGCCGTCTGGTGACACCATTCCTTTTCCCACTCGACTCTGTATTTTTGCAGCCGTTTCTTTTTTTTCCTGGGGGGAGTAGGCTCGAAGGTGATCTATGTTCACTGTTTAAATCCCCTGAATGTTTGCCGCTTGCGTCCATCTTCAAATCCTGTCGCGCCGTGTCTTCCGTAAACTGCCAAGACTGGACCAATGAGATGAGCCGGATTCTGTAGTTTCAATCACGTGTGTAAAAGGGCTGTCAGCTCATTGGTCACAGAGCAGAGCTGCTTCTTCTTCTTCTATTGTTTATTGGCGGTTGGCGAACTTATTTTAAGCACATTACCGCCACCAACCGGACTGGAAAGTGTGCATTGCCGTCTGCTCCCAATCAACACGTCATGTCAACAAACTAAAAGACACTTATGAGAGTTGTTTTTGAAAAACAACTTTTTATTTTATTTGGGTTGGATGATAAGGAAAATTGAGGACAAAGCCTTGTTTTATCTACGTCTAGCGACAATAAAAATAAAAATAAAAATAAACTTTTCTGCCAGGCTGAACTGCTCTCTGCTGGCCAGCAGAGGGCCCCATTAAGCTGTCGGGCCCCTGGGCAAGTGCCCAGGGTGCCCGTATTGAAGATCCGGCCTTGGATGTACTGAACAGTCTTTCAATAATATTTCAATAATATTTCAATAATCATTCAATAGTCTTTCAATAAGGTCATGGGTGTTGTGTATCTTCTGGCTGAATCTTTGTGGTGGAATCCATTTTGAGTGTGTTAGTGGTGCTGTGGGTGCTCCCAGCTCAGTGACATATACAGTACAGTATACTAGAATATACGTCACTGGTCCAGCTCTTCTTGAAGGTGGGTCTAATGTTACCTGTCCACTTTGAAGTGATTCAATGGACCAACTCTCTCGACATCAGTTACTTTCAAACTAACGACAAATCAAAAAGCAGCAACGTGAATGTAACTTGTAACTCAACACATTACTGTATAGAAATGTAGTGTAGTAGAAAGTACAGATACTTCATGTAAAATGTAGTGGAGTAAAAGTAAAATGTACCCATGTTTAACTCTACTTAAGTAAAGTACAGATATGAAAAATGTACTTAAGTACAGTAACAAAGTACTTGTACTTAGTTACATCCCACCACTGATGGTCTAGGTGTAGTTCCTGTAGTTCAGGTGTAGTTTCTGTGGTCCAGGTGTGGTTTATATAGTTCAGGTGTGGTTTCTATAGTCCAGGTGTGGTTTATATAGTTCAGGTGTAGTTTATATAGTTCAGGTGTAGTTTATATAGTTCAGGTGTAGTTTCTGTGGTACAGGTGTGGTTTCTATAGTCCAGGTGTGGTTTCTATAGTCCAGGTGTAGTTTCTATAGTCCAGGTGTGGTTTATATAGTTCAGGTGTGGTTTCTATGGCCCAGGTGTAGTTTCTATAGTCCAGGTGTGGTTTATATAGTTCAGGTGTAGTTTATATAGTCCAGGTGTGGTTTATATAGTTCAGGTGTAGTTTATATAGTTCAGGTGTAGTTTATATAGTTCAGGTGTAGTTTCTGTGGTACAGGTGTGGTTTCTATAGTCCAGGTGTGGTTTCTATAGTCCAGGTGTGGTTTATATAGTTCAGGTGTAGTTTATATAGTCCAGGTGTGGTTTATATAGTTCAGGTGTGGTTTATATAGTTCAGGTGTAGTTTATATAGTTCAGGTGTAGTTTATATAGTTCAGGTGTAGTTTCTGTGGTACAGGTGTGGTTTCTATAGTCCAGGTGTGGTTTCTATAGTCCAGGTGTAGTTTCTATAGTCCAGGTGTGGTTTATATAGTTCAGGTGTGGTTTCTATGGCCCAGGTGTAGTTTCTATAGTCCAGGTGTGGTTTATATAGTTCAGGTGTAGTTTATATAGTCCAGGTGTGGTTTATATAGTTCAGGTGTAGTTTATATAGTTCAGGTGTAGTTTATATAGTTCAGGTGTGGTTTCTGTGGTCCAGGTGTAGTTTCTATAGTCCAGGTGTGGTTTCTATAGTCCAGGTGTGGTTTGTATAGTTCAGGTGTAGTTTACAGTATATAGTTCAGGTGTAGTTTCTGTGGTACAGGTGTGGTTTCTATAGTCCAGGTGTGGTTTCTATAGTCCAGGTGTGGAATAGTCCAGGTGTGGTTTCTATAGTCCAGGTGTAGTTTCTATAGTCCAGGTGTGGTTTCTATAGTCCAGGTGTAGTTTCTATAGTCCAGGTGTAGTTTCTATAGTCCAGGTGTAGTTTCTATAGTCCAGGTGTAGTTTCTATAGTCCAGGTGTGGTTTCTATAGTCCAGGTGTAGTTTCTATAGTCCAGGTGTGGTTTCTATAGTCCAGGTGTAGTTTCTATAGTCCAGGTGTAGTTTCTATAGTCCAGGTGTGTTTCTATAGTCCAGGTGTAGTTTCTATAGTCCAGGTGTGGTTTATATAGTCCAGGTGTGGTTTCTATAGTCCAGGTGTAGTTTCTATAGTTCAGGTGTGGTTTATATAGTTCAGGTGTAGTTTCTGTGGTCCAGGTGTGGTTTCTATAGTCCAGGTGTGGTTTCTATAGTCCAGGTGTGGTTTCTATAGTCCAGGTGTGGTTTATATAGTTCAGGTGTGGTTTCTATAGTCCAGGTGTAGTTTCTATAGTCCAGGTGTGGTTTCTATAGTCCAGGTGTGGTTTCTATAGTCCAGGTGTGGTTTCTATAGTCCAGGTGTAGTTTCTATAGTCCAGGTGTAGTTTCTATAGTCCAGGTGTAGTTTCTATAGTCCAGGTGTAGTTTCTATAGTCCAGGTGTAGTTTCTATAGTCCAGGTGTAGTTTCTATAGTCCAGGTGTAGTTTCTATAGTCCAGGTGTAGTTTCTATAGTCCAGGTGTAGTTTCTATAGTCCAGGTGTAGTTTCTATAGTCCATGTGTAGTTTCTATAGTCCAGGTGTAGTTTCTATAGTCCATGTGTAGTTTCTATAGTCCAGGTGTAGTTTCTATAGTCCAGGTGTAGTTTCTATAGTCCAGGTGTAGTTTCTATAGTCCATGTGTAGTTTCTATAGTCCAGGTGTAGTTTCTATAGTCCAGGTGTAGTTTCTATAGTCCAGGTGTAGTTTCTATAGTCCAGGTGTAGTTTCTATAGTCCAGGTGTAGTTTCTATAGTCCAGGTGTAGTTTCTATAGTCCAGGTGTAGTTTCTATAGTCCAGGTGTAGTTTCTATAGTCCAGGTGTAGTTTCTATAGTCCAGGTGTAGTTTCTATAGTCCAGGTGTAGTTTCTATAGTCCAGGTGTAGTTTCTATAGTCCAGGTGTAGTTTCTATAGTCCAGGTGTAGTTTCTATAGTCCAGGTGTAGTTTCTATAGTCCAGGTGTAGTTTCTATAGTCCAGGTGTAGTTTCTATAGTCCAGGTGTAGTTTCTATAGTCCATGTGTAGTTTCTATAGTCCAGGTGTAGTTTCTATAGTCCAGGTGTAGTTTCTATAGTCCAGGTGTAGTTTCTATAGTCCAGGTGTAGTTTCTATAGTCCAGGTGTAGTTTCTATAGTTCAGGTGTAGTTTCTGTGGTCCAGGTGTGGTTTCTATAGTCCAGGTGTGGTTTCTATAGTCCAGGTGTGGTTTCTATAGTCCAGGTGTGGTTTATATAGTTCAGGTGTGGTTTCTATGGCCAAGGGGTAGTTTCTATAGTCCAGGTGTGGTTTCTATAGTCCAGGTGTGGTTTCTATAGTCCAGGTGTGGTTTCTATAGTTCAGGTGTGGTTTCTATGGCCCAGGTGTAGTTTCTATAGGCCAGGTGTGGTTTCTATAGTCCAGGTGTGGTTTCTATAGTCCAGGTGTAGTTTATATAATTCAGGTGTGGGTTCTATAGTCCAGGTGTGGTTTCTATAGTCCAGGTGTGGTTTATATTGTCCAGGTGTGGTTTATATAGTCCAGGTGTGGTTTCTATAGTCCAGGTGTGGTTTCTATAGTCCAGGTGTGGTTTCTATAGTCCAGGTGTGGTTTCTATAGTCCAGGTGTGGTTTCTATAGTCCAGGTGTGGTTTCTATAGTCCAGGTGTGGTTTCTATAGTCCAGGTGTGGTTTCTATAGTCCAGGTGTGGTTTCTATAGTCCAGGTGTGGTTTCTATAGTCCAGGTGTGGTTTCTATAGTCCAGGTGTGGTTTCTATAGTCCAGGTGTGGTTTCTATAGTCCAGGTGTGGTTTCTATAGTCCAGGTGTGGTTTCTATAGTCCAGGTGTGGTTTCTATAGTCCAGGTGTGGTTTCTATAGTCCAGGTGTGGTTTCTATAGTCCAGGTGTGGTTTCTATAGTCCAGGTGTGGTTTCTATAGTCCAGGTGTGGTTTCTATAGTCCAGGTGTGGTTTCTATAGTCCAGGTGTGGTTTCTATAGTCCAGGTGTGGTTTCTATAGTCCAGGTGTGGTTTCTATAGTCCAGGTGTGGTTTCTATAGTCCAGGTGTGGTTTCTATAGTCCAGGTGTGGTTTCTATAGTCCAGGTGTAGTTTCTATAGTCCAAGTGTGGTTTCTATAGTCCAGGTTGGTTTCTATAGTCCAGGTGTGGTTTCTATAGTCCAGGTGTGGTTTATATAGTCCAGGTGTAGTTTATATAATTCAGGTGTGGTTTATATAGTTCAGGTGTGGTTTATATAGTTCAGGTGTGGTTTCTATGGCCCAGGTGTAGTTTCTATATCCAGGTGTAGTTTATATAGTCCAGATGTGGTTTCTATAGTCCAGGTGTGGTTTCTATAGTCCAGGTGTGGTTTCTATAGTCCAGGTGTGGTTTATATAATTCAGGTGTGGTTTCTATAGTCCATCCATCCATCCATCCATCTTCTTCCGCTTATCCGGGGTCGGGTCGCGGGGGTAGCAGCCTAAGTAGGGAGGCCCAGACTTCCCTCTCCCCAGCCACTTGGAGCAGCTCCTCCGGGGGAATCCCAAGGCGTTCCCAGGCCAGCCGAGAAACATAGTCCCTCCAGCGTGTCCTGGGTCTTCCTCTGGGTCTCCTCCCGGTGGGACATGCCCGGAACACCTCACCAGGGAGGCGTCCAGGAGGCATCCTAACCAGATGCCCGAGCCACCTCAACTGGCTCCTCTCGATGTGGAGAAGCAGCGGCTCTACTCCGAGTCCCTCCCGGATGACTGAGCTTCTCACCCTATCTCTAAGGGAGAGTCCAGCCACCCTGCGGAGAAAACTCATTTCAGCCGCTTGTATCCGAGATCTTGTTCTTTCGGTCATAACCCAAAGCTCATGACCATAGATGAGGGTGGGAACGTAGATCGATCGGTAAATTGAGAGCTTTGCCTTTTGACTCAGCTCTCTCTTCACCACGACAGACCGGTACAGCGCCCGCTTCACTGCGGACGCTGCACCTATCCGCCTATCGATCTCACGCTCCAGTTTTCCCTCATTCGTGAACAAGATCCCGAGATACTTAAACTCCTCCACTTGGGGCAGGACCTCCTCCCCGACCCGGAGAGGGCATGCTACCCTTTTCCGGCTCAAGACCATGGCCTCGGATTTGGAGGAACTGATCCTCATCCCGGCCGCATCACACTCGGCTGCAAACCGCTCCAGTGAAAGCTGTAGATCACGATCTGATGAAGCCAATAGGACCACATCATCTGCAAAAAACAGAGAAGCGATTCTAAGGCCACCAAAACGGATCCTCTCAACACCTTGGCTGCGCCTAGAAATTCTGTCCATAAAAGTTATGAACAGAATCGGTGACAAAGGGCAACCTTGGCGGAGTCCAACTCTCACTGGAAACGAGCCTGACTTACTGCCGGCAATGCGGACCAAGCTCTGACACCGGTCGTACAGGGACCTAACAGCCCATATCAATGGGCCTGGTACCCCATACTCCCGGAGTACCCCCCACAGAACCCCCCGAGGGACGCGGTCGAATGCCTTCTCCAAGTCCACAAAGCACATGTAAACTGGTTGGGCAAACTCCCACGCACCCTCCAGGACCCTGCTGAGGGTGTAGAGCTGGTCCAGTGTTCCACGACCACTATAGTCTATAGGCCAGGTGTGGTTTATATAGTCCAGGTGTAGTTTATATAATTCAGGTGTGGTTTCTATAGTCCAGGTGTGGTTTATATAGTCCATGTGTGGTTTCTATGGCCCAGGTGTAGTTTCTATAGTCCAGGTGTGGTTTATATATGTCCAGGTGTAGTTTATATAATTCAGGTGTGGTTTATATAGTTCAGGGTTAGTTTCTATGGCCCAGGTGTAGTTTCTATATCCAGGTGTGGTTTCTAAGGGGAGAAAAAAATAATGAAAACATGTTAATTTTAATCAGCAATAATAAAAACAGCAGCAGAGGGAGAACATGTGGTCAGTTTGTCAACCATCAGTCTAAGTCTATAGCAGCAGAACTAAAAGACAGCTCAGGAAATCCAAGCCAACCCTAACTATAGGATTTATGAAAAAGTAAAGTGTTAATCCCAGTCTTCAAACTGGACAATGTGTCAGCCTCATGGACAGAAACTGGAAGTTGGTTCCACAAGAGAGGAGCCTGACAACTGAAAGATCTTCCTCCCATTCTGCTTCTGGAAACTCTAGGAACCACAAGTAAACCTGCAGTCTGAGAGTGAAGTGCTCTGTTAGGAAAATATGGAACAATAAGATCTGTAATATAAGATGGAGCTAGGTTGTTGAGGGCTTTGTAGGTTAGAAGTAGGATCTTAAATTCTATTCTGAGGAAGCAAATGGAGAGAAGCTAAAACTGGATGAATTGTGATTGTGTCGATGGTCTGGACGCCCGTACAGACCGTGCAGCGCCGCTGATGGAATCGTTGATCTCTGATTGGTGGATAAACATTCCAAACCAGAGACCTTCCAGCTACTGGCTCTAAAACACACATTTAAATAAAAATGATAACAATCTAGAAAATGAAGAAATGCATACAAGAAAAACATTGAATACAGCCAGTATTCCCCCACAGTGGAAGATCTGAAACTTCACTTATTTTAACACCCCACCCCCCACCCCCGAGACCCATATTCATCTCAGGACTGCTATAATTCATCTGGAAGGGGGAGGAGGAGGAACACATGCCAGTGGTATGTGGGTGATGCAGACATCAACACCAAACTTTCCAGAAGCTAGAAATGTTCCCGTTTTGACTCAGCCATCTAGTCCCAACAGACCTATCAGAGTCTGGGATCTGGTCTTACAGACCCTCCTGCTGGGGGAGGAGGACCTGCTGGGGGAGGAGGACCTGCTGGGGGAGGAGGACCTGCTGTTTAGATTAAACTGGTCCTATCCCAGTCACAACCATTCAAAGTCCAGGTGAGCTAAGAAAGCTGAGGCCCTTTGTTTTGACAAGGCGTCTACAGGTTGTGACCCAAAGCTGTTGAATCACCCTCAGAGACCGGCGCTGTAGATAAGAGCCCTCATGGTGTTTTCTTCTGCCGAGGCCTCAAACGATGAAAACAAATCCCTGAGCCGCGCCGCCATCGCAGGCGAAGAATGTGTCGGTCTTATCTACTGGACAAACAGCTGCTTATCCTGAGAGGTGTCACTGCCCCAACAACAGGAGCTCAGCTTCCTGACCGTAGAGCAGGGGTCCCCAAACTTTTTCCTGTGAGGGCCACATAACTTTTCCCTTCTCTGGTGGGGGGCCGGAGTCAGTTTGTAACAGGAAAAAGTGTGATGATTGCAGGAGTGCCTAAATGTAAAAATGTATTGTTTTCCAGAAAGCACAATCAAATAACCCTCTCTGGGTTCTTCACAGCACAAAAGTCAGGAGATAAATAATAACACTATTAATAAAATAAATAATAACACTATTAATAAAATAAATAATAACCAAATAACCCTCTCTAACAAAAGTGCAAATGTATTCTGCTGAGCTAACAGTCCACTTTTTAGCTTTGAGAGTTTGTCTGCTCGCATTTGGCCTTGCAAGCTATCATACTTGTCTTTGTGACGGGATTCATAGTGTCGCCGCAGATTGTATTCTTTGAATACCGCCACCGCCTCTTGACAGATGACACAGACAGCCTTTTCTTTGCATTGAACAAAAAAATAATCCTTTGTCCACTGCAGCTTAAATGCCCTGCATTCTGAATCAAAATTTCTCTTACCTAATCTTTTTGCCATTATTCCGTTCTGTCTTTGACAGGGGCGGGTTTAGGATTTTTTTCTGGGGGTTGCCAGATAGGGGCACAGACCGCAGAAGGGTGGAACACAATAAATCAAATGTGGAACAATAGTTCAAAATAGTTCATAACTAAGGAACATTTTATTGCAAAAGTCCAACTTTATTATCAAATACAAATACACATGAAAAAAAAATCTAAATGCTCTATGGCAGGGGTGTCAAACACCCGGCCCGCGGGCCGCGTCCGGCCCGCCAGGGGGTTTTAGTCGGCCCGTGGTTAAATCTGAATTATTAAAAAAAGAATAAACGCTATTTTCTTAAAATCTGCAGTTCCTTTGGTGTCCGCTAGAGGCGCTGTGTTTTAGTCAGTTCCTTTGTTGTGCTGCCCAGCGGCTCTAGGACCCAGAGGCGATGTGAGTGGAGCGGCAGCAAGCAGACACGCAGCTGCCAGCTGCTCATTTTCTCTCTGTGTCTGTGTGCGCAGCAAGCGTTCATCCTTATTTGAAACGGTACAAAAACAAGATTTCAGGGTTGCTGAGGGAATTTGAGAAACGATTTCAGTTCCTCCAAATCCGAGGCCATGGTCTTGAGCCGGAAAAGGGTAGCGTGCCCTCTCCGGGTCGGGGAGGAAGTCCTGCCCCAAGTGGAGGAGTTTAAGTATCTCGGGGTCTTGTTCACGAATGAGGGAAAACTGGAGCGTGAGATCGATAGGCGGATAGGTGCAGCGTCCGCAGTGAAGCGGGCGCTGTACCGGTCTGTCGTGGTGAAGAGAGAGCTGAGTCAAAAGGCAAAGCTCTCAATAGCCTATATGCCACGGGTAGTGGTGACGTACTTCCGTTAAAATCTGGGCTCTACGCTACACTTCCGGTTCTGGTCGACAGCAGTTGTTGTTATCGGTAGCTTCTAGAACTAGACCATGTAAAAGACACAAAAGGTAAATTATCTGCGAGCTACTGGTACAACAAGAGAGATTTGTTGTGTGCCGTTGTGTCCAGTGAATAGCAGGTACAATAGAGCGCTTAGTTTTTTATATTTTAATGCCAGAGTTCGTGGCTAACCGAGTTAGCCTTAAAGCTAACACTCGGTTGTAGCTGGCGTTTTAAACCTCAGAATATTCAAGAGCCAGCATCAAACAGTGGTTAAAAATGAGCTGTACCTGCATTGTTCCAGTGGAATAATTCTCCCTTCCATGACCGGGGCTTTGGGAGAGAAGCAGCAGGACAGCGAGGAGGAGAACACAGCTGCAGCTCAGTAAGAAACATGAATATGACTCGACTCCACATCCTGCGCTTGTAGATTTAATGTTGGAGTCATGATGAGTGATTTAATAAAAGTTTGTAACTACATACTTTTAAAATAATATTCAGATTTTAACAGTTTTCTAATCTGTAAATATGTTTGTAAACTCCTAGTAACTTCAGGGCTGTTACACCTCTGAAATATTCTCTGCTGTTTCCTTTAATATGAAACCAGAACTGTTTCACTTCAATTAAACTTTTATTTCCTGAGATGTAATTATTTATTTTAAAGCATAACTCTCATAAAGAGTTCTCTGTTTGGTTTTTTACGTTATGTAGGTAAATATGAACACTTTTTTGTTTTTTCAGGTTTGCATCATCTGACCTCCTGGTGTGTTTCTGACCCATGACTGCGCTGCTCTGCCATCCATGGTCGGTGTTCACCAAGAATGAGATGAGAGGAACTCCCCATCAAGTTCAACTTGTGTTTATTTGTCATATACAGGTTAACACAGAGTTAACAGTACAGTACAATGAAGTGCTCAGGATGAGAAGAGCAGATTTGACTTGCTAAAAATCAAACTATACTAAAAGCATGCAAAGTGAAAAAGTAATTATAATATTCACAAAGTCCTGAAGAGAGACAGTAAACATGGTTGGATATACAGTAATGATGCAGCAGGATGAATTTGAATGAACTACTGTAAGTATTTCAAACTAGTAATACAGTACAAGCTAACATGCA
>JBBPBX010040283.1:13586-29446 GCA_038048925.1 Garcialebias charrua
TATATATATATATATATACACTGTATATGTGTGAGTGTGTGAGATGGGTAAGGAAATGCATGTGTGAATTTAGATTATTTATTTATTTGTACCTATTGTTATTTAAATCTATTTTCCTCTATTTGTGTGTTAGAGGTTGTTGACTGGGTGAGAAGAAGTTTATTTGTTGTTGTAACTTTTGATTCAGCACGTTAAAATTTTAAATAATAATAAAAATTATAATGCTAAAAAATCAATTGAACTCCTTCCTTCATAATTTAAGACAATAATCTGTTACAACTTTTCCAATAGTCCATATATTTGTTGCTTTTATTGAAAAATTAGTTTGGTGAACTTCTGCTATGCATCTTTTATTTCTTTCGTAAATCTTAAATACAGTATTTAGTTTAGATGTTTATCGTTTGTGTGGCACAGAGGAGCAGTGGTTGGTGCTGTCACATCAAAGCAAGGTGGTTGCAGGTTCACCTTTCGGCCTGAAGCTCTACTGTGAAAAGGTTGCATGTTCTTCCCATGCATGTGTTATTTGTCTCCGTCTGCTCTGGTTTCCTCCAACAGACTGAAACATGCATGTTAGATTAATTGATAACTCTAAATTGTCCCTAGGTGTGAGTGAGCTAAATACAATGCAGAAAAGTGAGGATAATGTGGTATGTACCTGAACTCAAACTCAAGTACAATGGTTGAAAAAATGAAAGACATAGTATATAAAACAGTTAATTCTGGTCCTCTGGACATTCGAAAAACAAAACAAATTGTAGAAACGTTTCGTCTTTCCTCTGAAAGACTTCTTCAGTCTGAGATGCTGTATTCAGCTCAGCCTTCTAATCAGCACCTTCTCATAGTGGATCAACCAGTTTGCTGCTGACAGCCAAAATTAGCTGTTCACATGATTAAGGAGGACCATCAGCCTAACGATGGATCGTTAGCACATAGAAAGGCATAGTAGTATAGTAGTCCCTCGCTACTTTGTGGTTCATTTATCGTGGACTCGCGTTATCGTGGTTTTACAAAATGAGTCGACATGACACACATTTGGCTGATTGATGGATGAGCCGCACAATCGGCATGGAATTTTTATAAAAAGTTATTTTTTATTATTTAGCACCTGCTGCACCTTTATGCAGCCACAATGCAGGATAAGCTTCCTGTTGCAGCCGATCAGCTGTTTTCCATGCAGAGAAGTGGGCGTGGCCAAGAACACTTGCAGGTGGATGAGAGCAGCAGAGGCAGAGAGAGTGAAATCATGACATTCTGTGCTCTTTTAGAGCATTTAGAGTTTAGAAACATTGTTTAGATTGTGGGACGGAGGTTGGGTGTGTTTGCCTTGTGCTCTTTTGGTTGATAATTGTTGATTTGTTGTCTTACTTTCCCTTTTCTTTCTTTCTCTCTTAAAAAAAAATATATATATATATTGGAGTGAGAGGATGGCTAAAAGGTGTGAAGGGAGGCCATCTATAAATGGAAAAAAAAAAGAAAAGAAAAAAAGAAAATAAAAGAAACATTGTTTAGAATATCGCAAGAGTGTGGGAAGGGTTTAAAACACCTTTTATATATATATATATATATATATATATATATATACTAAAATAAACTACTACTTACCGTACTACAGGTACTTGTATTACTGTTCTACTTCGTGGTTTTTTTCTGTGTTTCCACATGCGAGTGTAAGCTCACATAAAAGAGAAAGTAAAAACTGGGCTTTTAAAAACCTTACAATACACAAGAAACATTTTAGGAGTTCCAGTCAGGAACACAGTCCTAATGTTTAGCAAGACAACTTAAACCAGTGTTAGCGGCGATGCTTACCTGCCCTGCCTTGCTGAAACGATGACCAGCCAGGATCATATGGAAGGCAAACTTACGCACCATCGGGTTACGCATATTAATGAAACAATGAGCTGCTTGTTCCAACAGCAGAGCACTACGCAGGTCAGAGTCCTACAGAATCACAAACACAACTTATCTACAGCAGTTTCATGTAAAAAAATAAAAAAATAAAACTGGCTGGGGATTTTCAACACATTAACAGAACTTAACTTAACTGTTAACTTATGTTAACACTGAACTAAAATTTTACCTCGCTGGTCATCTTAATGAGAAGAGATGCAGCCTCAGAGTACTTCCCCTGACTCTTGAGAATTTCAGCACTGAGTAAAGCACAGCGCTCAGCCGACACCATGTTCCTACAGGGGAATAAATTAAACCCTATTTTAGAAAACGTTGGGACGTTGCATACATAAGGCAACAATTTGTAAATCCTATAAACCTATACTTTACCGTATTTACAATAGAACATAGTGAACAAATGTCCTGATGCATTCTCAATAATCCAGGTAGATAAATCTAACAACGTTGTCAGATCCTCTCCACAGATTCTTGTTTGTTCAAACCTGACTCAACCTTGTTAGATAGTAAACAAACAGATTAATAAAACAGCAGCTTTTATTGCTAAAGACACGGTCCCAGTCTCAACTGTGGAACAAGACAGCTAGAATTAAGTCATCTTGTTAGCTGCTAAGGACCATGTCTTTAGTGATATGATAAGCTGCTGGTTTATTAATGTTGTGTTACCCTTAAACGACGCTGTGGACCACATGAAGCAGCAGACAGCGAGCTGCACCGGAGGAGCAACGAGCTAACATGCTAACGGGCGCAACTATTGGCGGGGCTAACATCAGCTAACGCGGCGCAGCCTTTTTGGATGGACACCGCAGAGAAACGGCTCCCAGTAAGTTATTCACTCTTTTTCCTTTCATGATGGCTCCAAATGTATGGAGTTAACATGCTAACAGTCCTTCCTGTAAACAGTTTGGACCGCGTGGAGCAGCACGAAGCTGCGGAGCTCGGACGTGCAACGAGCTAACATGCAAAAAGACGGAGACAGGCTTTACCAGCTCAAAGTAAGCAATTAACTTGTTTTTTAGCCCTGGACTGTATGTGTTTTTGGATAATTATGTAGGGTACTGTGTTAGGATAGGCGAAGTGCTTGGTAACTTGGTAACTGTTTTGTACCGTACATGTACGTGTATAAGTGGCGGCTCGGGTGTTTTCCGATTCACGGCAATTTCGTGTTACGAACGGCCGCAGGAACGGAACTTGTTCGTAAGTCGGGGACCCGCTCATTCTCAATCAGTTCATCTGGACAGTTTCTTTTTAGTAGAAACGTTTCACCCTCACTCCAGAGGGCTTCGTCAGTCAGAGTAGTCCAAAGCAAACTGAAGCTACCCCACCAAGTAAACAACTTAAGTAACTCAACTTAAGTTGAGAATTAACTTTCTTGTAAGTCGGGGACCACCTGTATCTCTATGAGAGTCAGAGTCAGAGAGAGTCTTTATTGTCATTTGCACCGCATGTGGTACATGTGATGAAAACGAGATTATGTACACGGGGTCCCAGTTACATCCAACAACAAATGCAAGAGAAAAACAGTAATAACATCTAGAATTAACTAAGAAAAACATCAACTAGTAATACACTAAGCCCTAATATAGTGGAAAAACATCATTATAAACAGCAGCACGAACATGAGTCTGTATGAGCAGATGGTCACAGATGAACACAGCAACAAGAAAACAGATCAGCATCAGCATGATGTGATATTTTGCAGTGTTTATTTTTATTTTTATTTATTCATGAGTCTAACAGCCTCAGGGTAGAAGCTGTTCCTCAGTCTAGTGGTTCTACATTTGATGCTCCTCAACCTCCGTCCTGAGGGGAGTGGGGCAAAGAGTGAGTGTGCTGGGTGAGTGAGGTCTTTCATGATGCAGGTGGCTCTTTTCCTGCATCTGGAGGTGTAAATGTCTGTGATGGTGGGGAGACTGACTCCAACAGACTTCTGTGCAGCCTTCACCACTCTCTGTAGAGCTTTCCTCTCTGCAACTGTGCAGCCTCCATGCCACACGTTGATGCTGGAGCACAGGATGCTCTCCACTGCACACCTGTAGAACGAGGTGAGAACTGGGCTGCTCAGACCAGCTCGTCTCAGCCGTCTGAGGAAGTAGAGTCTCTGATGACCTTTCTTGATCAGGCTGGTGGTGTTGTTGCTCCAGCTGAGGTTATCATTCAAGTGTACACCCAAGTATTTGTAGCTGGAGACCACTTCCACTGCAGATCCACCTATTTTCAGTGGGGCGTGGGTGTGTTTATTCCTTCTGAAGTCCACAATCATCTCCTTTGTCTTCTTCACATTCATGTGAAGATTATTCTCTTTGCACCAGCTCTCCAGGTGTTCCACCTCCTGTCTGTAGCTGGACTCATCATTGTTTGTGATGCATCCCACCACCGCTGTATCATCTGCAAACTTAACAATATGACAGCCTGGAAGTGTGGCTGTACAATCATATGTGAGCAGAGTGAACAGAAGGGGGCTCAGCACACATCCTTGAGGAGAGCCAGTGCTGAGGGTTATGGTGGAGGAGGAGAAGTTGTGAATCTTCACGGACTGTGGTCTGTCTGTTAAGAAGTCTAGTACCCAGTTACAAATGGAGGGGCTTAGTCCAAGTGTAGATAGTTTGTCTATCAGAGTTTGGGGGATCATGGTGTTGAAGGCAGATGTGAAGTCCACAAAGAGCAGACGCACGTATGAGTCCTTCTGATCCAGGTGGGTGAGAGCAGTGTGGACCACGGAAGAGATGGCGTCCTCTGTTGATCGGTTCTCGCGGTATGCATATTGATGAGGGTCCTCGTTGATGTTGACGGTTGTCTTGATGTGGGACATGACCAGTTTCTCAAAACATTTAGCGACTATCGGGGTGAGGGCCACTGGTCTATAGTCATTCAGACCAGTCACTGTGGAGCTCTTTGGGACTGGGATGATGGTCGCGGTCTTCAGGCAGGTGGGAACTGACTCCAGTGCAAGTGAGGTGGTGAAGATGTCAGCCAGCACCTCACAGAGCTGGTCCGCACATTCCTTCAGAACTTTCCCTGGGATGTTGTCTGGTCCGGTTGCTTTATGAGGATTAATCTTTCTGAGACTGCCTCTCACTTCTGCTGCGGTCACTCTGAGATGCTCTTCATCTGGTGATGAGGTGAGTCTGGTGCTAGCTGGTCTGTTTGGATCATCAAAACGTGCATAAAACTTATTGAGGGCATCAGGCAGAGATGGGTCCCTGGGGCATTGTTTGTTCTTGCCTTTGTAATCTGTTATGCATTTAATACCCTTCCACATGCTCCGTGGGTCTTGTGAGGTGAACTGTCCCTCGATCCTCTGTGCATACGTGGCCTTGGCCTTCTTAATGCCATCCACCAGTTCTTTCCTGCTCTTTCTCAGCTCCTCTTTATCTCCGGACTTGAATGCAGTGTCCCTGGCTGCTAGCAAGGCGCGGACTTCTTTATTTAACCAGGGTTTTCGGTTCGGGTAAGATTTAACATATTTTTTTATGGATACATTTTCAGAGCATGTACTGATGTAACCCAGGACTGAGGAAGCATAGAGTTCCAGGTCCACTGAGCTCCCATCAGTAGCTGCCTCTCTGAAAACAGACCAGTTTGTATTCTCAAAACAGTCTCTCAGCATGGAGGTGCTGCCTTGAAGCCAGACTCTTATCTCTCTTTGTTCCGGCTTGGAGCGCCTGAGTGGGGGGAGCTGTCTTGGGGCCAGGATCAAAGAGCCGTGATCGGAAGCTCCGAGCGGTGGGCGTGTCTTCGCCGTGTACGCCCCCTTCACATTAGTGTAGACTTGGTCAAGCGTTTTATTTCCTCTTGTTGCTGTGAAGACGTACTGACTGAAGGCTGGGAGGGAGACTTGAAGGTCCACGTGATTCACGTCACCACAAACAATGAAGAGCCCCTCAGGATATTTACACTGCAGCGAGGTGAGTAAGTCATGAATTTCTCCCTGGGCGTCATTAGCATTAGCATCAGGTGCTATGTAAATAGCGGAGATTAGAATCACAGAATAATCACGTGGCATGTAGTGCGGACGACACCTTACTGTGATCAACTCCACGGCAGCTGAACAAAGCCTTTTGATCACAGAACAGTTCGTGCACCAATCTTTGTTCACGTAAATACAAACACCACCGCCTCGTGTTTTCCCCGTAGTCTCGGTGCACCGGTCCGTTCTGAAAAAGAGTCTGTCATCCAGCTCATAAACAGAGTCCGGTGTATCCTCAGAGATCCACGTTTCTGTCAGGCAGAGCACAGAGCACCTTCTCATCTCCTCCGACGTGGTCACTCTCAAACGAAGTAGATCCATTTTGTTGTCCAGCGAGCGGACGTTAGACAGAAAAAGAGCCGGCATCGGGGGTCTCCCGGTTTTAGCGTCTGCCCGTAGTCTCGTCATAATTCCTGCTCGGCAGCCCCTCTTCTTTCCTCGGGAGCATCGCTTCCTTTTCTTTCCCCTGGAGCGCATCTGCTTCCAGAAAGATGATCTTAACAGCTCCAATCTTCCGAGCTCTGATTTGAGTTTGTTGCTGATTTCAGCTGTGCCCTGTGGTAAATCCGCTCCGATTCTTAACAGTTCAGTTCGGCTGTAATTCACCCGAAAAAAACGCGCAGAGTCAGGTACAAAAACACTATTAAAATTACTAGAAACTAGGGATGAACCGGGAGCTCGTGAAGCTGCGGCTGGTCTGAGCGCGGCCATCTTTGTGTAGAGAGACTGAGGGACTGAGAGAGACTGAGGTGTACAATAAGTAAAAGGATGTGGTTCATACCTGCAGACATCTTTGTATGTCTGTATTGCAGTGTCCATGTAATGAGCTGGATATGGTCTCGGGGCTCCACCTTGCAGAAAGGCTGACACTGCAGCCATTTCCTACAAATCACAACAGAAGAAACATGGGAAAAAAACTGAACAGAGGAATCTAACATTTTAAACACAGAAGGTAAGAATAATGTACGGCAAGTATGTTGCATCAGCTGTGTGCTGGGTTTGTCTCTGGTCGCCATCCTGTTTTATAATTATTCTTTGATTTGTGATTTTCTTTTCTGCTTTAAAGTTTTTTTTTTTCTTCATATGGGACAATTGATTTTCACATTACCTCAGGTTGCTTTTGTAGTGTGGTCAAACTATGGATAACACATTTAGTTTTGCTTCAATGTTAGGAAAGTAATTCGCATCAGTGGTTTGAGTGGAAAGTTGTTCCAAATTGGGGAGTTTGTTTGTTGATTTTGTTCCAAGAGGAACTAGTTTGGCAACTACCTCATATTTCCAGACCTTTGCAGATTTCGTGTTTAATATGATGATGCATCTGAAAGTGAAGGGTTTTTAACTTGTTAAATCTCTTCCATAACAAGAGTACTGCAAACGCATCATACGTCTGTCAACAAACTATTGTACAACAATCTATAGCAATGGCCTGGACAAGCAAAGACCTTGTGTTACCTCTAACCTTGACTTGTGACCTTGACTTGAGAACTGAGCTGATGAAAAGATTTTGTGACACGCGATTTAGTGGTGGTACAATTGTGTATCAAGTTTTGTTAAATTATCTTCAGAAGATCAGAAATTACTGTCCAGACAAGCAAAGACCTTGTTTTAAATTAGACCTTAACTTATGACTGACCTTGAAGCTGTGGTGATGACATGTGTATCCACCGCTCTCTAGTAATGATACATAAGTGTATGAAGTTTCATTAAATTATCTTGGCAGATCAGAGGTTATGGCCCTATAAAGACAAGACCTTGTATAATATTTGACCTTGATTTTTTTACCTTGAAGCAGGGTGATGAAAACTGTATGCGGCATTCTGTCTAGCAATGATGCATAGGTGTATGAAGTTTTGTTAAAATTTCATAAACAGATCAGAAGTTATAAGACAAGAGAAAGTTTACGATGGACAGAAGAATCTGTACCATCAAACGTCCACCAGCCAACAGGCGTAAAAATCAAAAAAGTGTAGAAAATTAAAATTCAAGTGTGACCATAAAAATCTTCTGTTGCTTACAAATCAAAAAAATTTAGAATCTGGTTTAGTTTTTGCACAACCATTTATAAGTCTTGTGTTTTCTTTAGATTGCTCATTTGTCTACTTTTCATTAGGGATGGGGCTGATCCGATCCAGTATCTGTATCCGATACCAGCATAATTTAAATATTGGATATCAGAACCAACCTACCAATATTTCCGATACTTTCTAGATGTCAGAGAGCACATATATTGCCCCATTCTCTGTGACTTCTGTCTTGACATTGTGTGAGGTAAACCCAGAGAAGACACTCTGAGCCTCACTACAGTAATTCACAAACTAATGGCATACAAGAGGCATGGCAGTAGTGCAACAATGATGGATGCAAGCTGCCGTTAAAAACCAAAGAAGAAGAAGCATACAAGAGGCAGGTCTCTTCCACAGACGTCCTTCTGACTCATGGTGCAGCCCGGAACACTAGTCTAAAATACTGCTAAGCATTATGGGAAATCATCACAGTCTACTCCCCATTTTTTTTTTATTTTTGATTGTGGCACTATATGAGTTGTAATTCTTGTTGAATTTGATCAACGGATACAGATTTAATCTATAATTGAACACTAATATACCGCTAAGCATTCTGGGAAATCCCGTTTTTTAGTTTCATTTTTGATTGTGGCACTATGAGTTGTAATTCTTGTTGGTTTTGATCAACAGATACAGATTTAAACTATGCATTGAATTTATAAATGTAAATTCAATGCATAGTTTAAATCTGTATCTGTTGATCAAAACCAACAAGAATTACAACTCATAGTGCCACAATCAAAAACGAAACTAAAAAAAGGGATTTCCCAGAATGCTTAACGGTATATTAGTGTTCATATATAGTTTAAATCTGTATCCGTTGATCAAATTCAACAAGAATTACAACTCATAGTGCCACAATCAAAAATAAAACTAAAAAATGGGGACTGTGTTGATTTCCCATAATGCTCAGCAGTATTTTAGACTAGTGTTCCGGGCTGCACCATGAGTCAGAAGGACGTCTGTGGAAGAGACCTGCCTCTTGTATGCCATTATTTTGGATATTACTGTAGTGAGGCTCAGAGTGTCTTCTCTGGGTTTACCTCACACAATATTAAGACAGAAATCACAGACTTTTGTGCAACATATGTGCTCTCCCTTCCAGAACTTAATTATTACAGCCTCCTATACCTGAACACCGATATCGGATCGGAAAAGTATCGGTATATTGATACCCATATTTAGGAATCGGTTTCGGATGTAATAAATGTGGATCGGTGCATCCCTACTTTTCATTAACTTGGTAGTCAGGGAGTGAGACATCAGAAAGAACTACTGGGAGATTTTGATCGTGGCCCTCTTTACACGTCCTCTACAGTTTGTGCAACAAGATGTTTCTGAGCTCAGATGATTTCAAAGTTATGTTGGAATTTGGAGCATTCCAGTTTAATATGTGGCTCTGTTTATGTGCAGTGTGTGATAAAAAAACAGATACCGGTAGTCTAAACCCTGCTGTGTTTTCAGACCAACAGATTCAGTTTACATTTTTCATCTGCTTGTACGAAACAGGAAATAGCCAGTTTCACTGTCCAGTAACAATGCAGACTTCACAGGGCAGATAGAAAGGTGTGTTTTTTTAATTTAATTTAAATTTATTTATTTTTTACCAGCGCCCCCGCTGCATACAGCATGGCCTGGTCGGAGAGGAAGTCCTTCTTGGCAGAGTGGTAGCAGTTGTAGGCCAGCTCATAGTGCTGAATCAGGAAACACAGGTCTGCCATCTTCCTGATCTGCAGCTCCGGGGCTTCAGCAGGATATCTTAGGGAACATTTAACACCAACACTTCAGATACAGGAGAAGTCTCACATTCAGTCAAAGAACAGAGAAGAAAACGAGCTTACAGAAGGCCAAATGTACTCTTTGGTTCACTGCTGCCCTTCTCTGGAACTTTACCGCCACCAAACCATTTCTTGGTAGCTGTGAACAAGGATCGACTCAGTCCCTTCCTGGAAATAAGCTGTGGATAATACAGACTGTATGACTATCTGTCTTTGAATTGAAGAATAAAAAATGCAACAGATGGTCTTTACTTTGCAAGAAGTGTACTACTGAAGCAGCTCTAGACATATCTAAGGTCAGATGAAATAAAAAATGAGAGAATATGATGTAAGAGTGGTATGTTTTGCTTTACATACGTCGTTCTCAACTCGCTCTCAATTAACTCATCCCCCAATCCAAGCCCTACTAATGTCTCCTAATATTTTTCTGAACAGTACATGTGAAAAGTCATCATCCGTGACACACATGGGTGCATGCTAGGAGGATAATGAGGGGTGAGAGGATGCTTTATTAAATGACTACATGTTAAGGTCACTGTTTGCAAAAAGAAAAACGAAGAATATACAAAGTTTAGTTAACTTGTTAACCCAAAACAAACACAACAGTTTTCAGACGATGTGTGATACACAACATCATTTTCAATGGTTTACTTAGAGGCTTTGATGATGAGCTTTAGTTAAACCTCAGTAAAGAAACTTGTACAGTAGTTTTGAGATTGTGAGGAGAAATCTGCGCTGTCCGGTTGGAGGCGTACCTGGTCATTGAGTTGTCTGATGTTTTTCTCGATGTGTGGCAGCAGGCCTCTGAACGTGAATTCTTGGACAAACTGTCTGATGCGGTCATGGTCGTTCAGCGTCAGACAGGCTCCATAGTTTCCAGGAGTCGTGGTATCAGAGTCCCTCAGACCTTTCCTCACCTCCGTGTTGACGTCACCCAGAGTGTGGAGGCTTGCTGAGCTTGTGTCTGTGTCCAGCTGAAGAGGATGGGTCTCTAGACTACTGGACTCTCCAGGTCCATCTTCACACAAGAACACACACGTAAGTTGTCCATTTTAACACCTTGTTTGAAAAATTATTCATAAAGGAGCTTTCAAAGTAAAAGGCAGAGTTAGAAAAGCCTTCAACAATGAAAACGTTATAATAATGTGTACAATAACAATGATAACTGTATAAAATAAGCAGATAATGACCTCTGACCTTTCTCTGTTGACTCTACTTCAGCTTCACAAACGTTGTTCTCAAAAACAGCTGCTGGAGCCAGATCCAACACCTCCTGCAATAATGACCCCCATGTTAGAGCACAATGAACAGTTTGACGAACAAACCAGCACACTCAGACATGAGTCCAACTCTGACTGTGAAGATATTTGAAACAACTCAAGGTTAAGCAACCTCAGCACATGTATGGTTTTTCTCCTGGTACTCCCGTTTCCTCCCACAGACCAAAACCATGCATGTTAAGTTCATTGATAAATCTAAATTGTCCCAAGTAGTGAGTGTGTGTGAATGTTGTTTGTCTTGTTTGTCTCTTGTGTCCCTGTGATGGACTGGAGACCTGTCTGGGTTTGCACAGTCACTGCTGGAGATAGACACCTGGACCCTCATGTATCAGCGTTGTGTACAGACAAAAAGGTTGCGTCTGCCAGGTTTCACACAAACGTCAAGATGTATCAAACCGATAGTTTCATGTGTGAATTGTACGAGGGGCACTTCTGAGCTCACTGAGAAGACAACAGTGTCTTATCAGCATTCTCATTCAGAACAAGGCATTTCTCAAGTTGACAAGGTGCAAACAATGACACATGGCCATGAATAGCTGCATAAAGTTGTGAGTAATTGTGAACATGACAGCTGAGGCTTCTGCGAGACATCACCTATAGAAGTGTTTTAGGGGATCACAACAACCAAATACTGATCAGGTATTTCTCAGTCGTCTCTGGGCCGTGCCCGCTAGATGGGGTGGCCTCATCCATATGATGCCCAGTTATACAAAATGTCCCTACAAGGTGAGTGAACTCGTGCTGAAATTGATGTTCAGTCACTGAACATCAATTTCAGCACGAGTTCACTTGTTTCTTTACATCAGCTATTTAATAAAACGTCTCTAAGTTTTACCAAGCTCCTGGGTGTCTGTGTGTTTACAATACTGTTATTAAACACCTGTGCAAAATTGGAACAGCCACAGAAGAGCGCTACCAGCAGATCAGCACACGCCCATTCAGTTAAGTCAATGACAACTTTCATAATCATTCTCTATGTGAGGAAACAACGCTTTTTTACAACCCACTACTTATTTAGGAGCGTCTCTGACTCACACTCCATTAAATGTCTCATTTTCCTGCATCTAGACATCATTTTAGTCACGCAGAAAGAAGAATCACACATGCAGGACATATTTCCATCTTTTTTGGAGGTGTGTCAGGGGAGGCGTCTCATGTGTGCTCAGTTCCACGTTTGATGGGGTGTATGAAGGAAGATGCACAGAAACATGCATGCACACTGTTTGACAAATCTGAATATTTTGGGCACACCGTTTTCTTATTTTTGTCCCATAGCCACTTTTCAGTATAAAAGCTCTTCTATGAGTACCTGTACCCAGCTGAATCTGTAAAATTACCTGTATTATAGTTGTTTTTGTGTAGACTACAATTGCTTAGCGGTGGTGGCCATCTTGAACTGGACTGATACCAAATGTCACTCACTTTTAGAGATTTATTAAGATCTGTTCAGTAGTTCAGTAGATACGCTAACAGACAGAAAAACAAACGCACATAAACACACACCCAAACAATCACAGGTGAAAATATTATTGCCTTTTCTCCTTTGGCGATCACTTAAAAGTTACAGGATAAAGTTATGTTGCAGTGTTGCGGTGCCACGATCAGCAGTTCTCCAGTCCTCACCTGGTTCCTCTGGTTGCTCCTGAGCAGGTACTGACTCCAGGGGTCGGGAATCTGTTCATTCTGTTCAGCGGAAACTTTCCGGGAGTTTATCTTTAACAGGTAACAGCCATGAGGGCCGTACCTCTGTTTCATGTCTTCATAAACCGCCTCAGCCCTGCAACAGAACAGAACACGGGTTAAACGTGCAGTACGTTGATGTTCGCCATCATCCATCCAGTTTTTTTTTTTTACCCACTTTTCCACAGAGTCACAGAGAAGCTGGTGCCTACCTCCAGTAGTCATTATGGGAGAGGCGGGGTTATCTTACGAACCAACATACGGATTTAAAATAAACTCTCAGGTTGTCCTGATGCATGCTCAATAATCCAGGTAAATAAATCTAACAAGACTGGACAGATTCTTCTTTGTTGAAATGTTCATTTTTTTAATCCAAAATATGTCTTCAGTCTGAGGAGCTGCAACTTAAACAGGTTAAGTTAGTGTTAGGTTAAATTAAACAACTTATACAGGAGTCGAGGCCTCCTTGTTAAACGATCACCCTCTTACAGTGCTGTTATTGAATCACTCAGCCCTCTGTGAATAGCAAGCAGCTGACGGTCCTCCTTTTTACACGTGAACAGCTTGTTTAGGATGTCATCAGCAAACTGGTTGATGCACTATGAGAGGGTGTTGTTTATAAGCCTGAATTTGTTGCAGCTCATCAGACTGAAGAAGTCTTTTGGATAAAAGACGAAACGTTTCAACAAAGAAGAATCCGTCCGGAGGACCTGACTCAACCTCGTTAGAATAAACTCTCAAGAAGTACCGGTAATAATAATAATAAAAAAAATAAACTGTTAACTTGTTAACAGATTTCACCAAAACTGCTGTAACAGATCCCTTATTATGACACTCTTAGTTTTAAACTCTGACAAGAAGGCAATATGTATCCCTACTAGAATACTAGGCTTTTAACACAGTTCCCATTAGAAAGTACTAGAAAGTACTGTACTAGACTTACCAGAAAACCACCATGCTAGTAATAATATACAGGTACCTGTAACCAGCATCACCTGTGCACAGCATTAATGAGTTCATTTGTTTATTTATTTTGTCAAACATGGCTTCTTCAAATGCTAAAGGACCTTATAGAGACACATTGCACAATGTGTCATTGAATAGGTATGATTTTAGGATTGATCCATACGAGATGGACAAAGCCACAATGTGTTGCGAGTTGGACTTGCTCCTGACCGTCACTTATTTTGATATTGTGAAATATCTAATTCTTAAGAAAAGTGCATACACCATGCAGGAATTAAGTGCAAAATTAAGTGCAAAAATCTTTGGACACTTTTAACCGAAGCAAGAGTAGTTGAGTGAAAGATGAAATGACTGAAAACAAACAGTTCTGATCGCAGGCAGGGTAAGGAAACAGTGTTTATTATTTGTGCATAAATTTAACTAAAATATGTGTCTTTAGATGTTATCCCAGGCCTGTACTGTAAAAAATAATTTGTTCTTAGTGTTTATGCCTGGTTAAATAAAGGTGAAATGAAAAAATGTTATGTGGGTTTTAGTTCTTGTTGCTAAATTCACACATTGCACCATAATTTAAAGCACACCATTCTCTTTAAAATCTGTGGGAATATTCTATTCAATTCAGTTTATTTATAAAACGACAAGTCACAACAAAAGTAGTGTCAGGACACTGAACAAAAACATTTACATACTTTAAAAAAAATAGTAGCATTATTTATCTAAGGATGGAAGCCAGCAGATCGTGTTGAAAACACATGATCATAAATCACAAGTTGTTTGCAGCCAACATCAGTAAAAAATTGGCTAGAGCTATTAATTATCGACAGCTAACAAAGTGTTATGAGAAAATCTTGCAGTTTCAGACATCTCGTCTTTCCTGTTGATGTTGATAATATTGGCGAGGTTGCAAAATTTGTTTGCTAAGCTTTCTCTATTTCGGGATATAGAGTAGTCCCTCGTTTATTGTGGGGGGATCCGTACACTGAAGACCCGCGATAAGTGGAAAAACCACGAAGTAGGAATAGTAGTACAAGTAGTAAGTAGTTGTTTTTTTATTTTATATACATAAAGGCATTTTAAACCCTTCCCACACTCTTGCAATATTCTAAACAATGTTTCTAAACTCTCTAAAAGAGCACAGCATGTCATGATTTCAGCTCTCTGCCTCCTCTGCTCTTTGCCACCTGCAAGCGCTCTTGGCCCCGCCCACTTCTCAGCTCTGGACGATGATCAGCTGTTCAGCTGCAGCTGGAAGTTTATCCTGCAGTATGGACTGCACAAATGTGCAGCAGGTGCTAAATAATTTAAAATAATTTATTTTGAATAAAAATTTCATACTGGCTCATACATCAATAAGCCAATTAATTATGTGTCATGTCCACTCTTATTTTGAAAAACCTCAATAGAGCAAGTCAGCGATAAACAAACCACAAAGTACCGAGGGACTACTGTACTGTAATAAAAAAAGTTCCCTTTTCTGGTTTATCTATTGCCTTTTACTGACACTTTAAAAATCATCATGGTGGTAACGCATCCTGTGGTACCTCTGTTCATCCCCCTCGCTCATGTCGTGCAGTAGGACGTAGTACTTGAGTGTGTTTGGGATGAACCACTTGGGATGGGTGTGGTCTCCACTGTGCTGGATCCGGTGCTGCTCCTGGGACAGCTTCAGGAACTGCTCCACAGGGACCGCCTCAGTGGAGGAAACCACCAACAGACCTAAACCAGAACGTCAAGGACACAACGACGATCCAGCAGCAAGGGAAGCAAAGCAGGAAGCAGAATCTGCTGAGGTCAGACTTCACTTATGAAACTTGTGCTCGGATCACCAAACGGCACACATGTTGGCTTCTCTTTCCAAATCTTACTTCTTTATTTCAAACTTTTCAAATAGAAAAACTAGGGAGCCTTCGGAATGAGCGGTGAAACATTTTCAAGAACCAAAAGAAAACTCAGGATTACCAATTTTTTTTCTATTTGCGAAATGCCAGAATAATGAGTGTAAGAATTGTTTAAGGCAATTTTTATTACTTTCTTCAAAGTCAAAAGTTTAAATACACTTCATTAGTATTTGGTACCATTGCTCTTAAACTGTATGACTTGGGACAAACGTTTTGGATATCCTTCCACAAGCTTCTCACAATAGTTGGCAGGAATTTTGGCCCAGTCCTCCTGACAGAACTGGTGGAACTGAGCCATGTTGGTGGGC
Organism: Garcialebias charrua; assembly: GCA_038048925.1. Lineage (NCBI taxonomy): Eukaryota > Metazoa > Chordata > Actinopteri > Cyprinodontiformes > Rivulidae > Garcialebias > Garcialebias charrua. Next base: position 29,438 of record JBBPBX010040283.1, read on the forward strand.
TGCCCTGCT
>JBBPBX010040284.1:0-10806 GCA_038048925.1 Garcialebias charrua
GAGAGAAAAGAGACAGAGATGGACGGAAGGACGGACGGACGGACGGGCGGACGGACGGACGGACGGACAGACAGACAGACAGCTAGATAGATGTCATTTAGTATATTTGTCCAAACTTTGATCAGTACAGCTTCTTCCAACTTAAAATCCAAAAACTGCATGATGCCAGAATTGCCTTTACAAGTTGAACCTGCAGAGAGAACGAAAGTCTGGCCCTTAGTTTTTGCTAAAATTGTCCTCATCTTGCTGTGCCATGTTAGGCCCCAGGTTGCTGTTTTACTGCGGCGGTTACCAAGGTTTTTCCAAGCTCCATGCTGGGCTAGATGGTGCTGTTATAGGACATAAGGGAAATAACACCATTCTGTTGGCCTTTTAATCAGTGCAGAGCTATTTACAGAATTCATGTGAATATCGGTGACTAGCAGCATTCCAGGAGCCTGTATAAAACACTGTAGTTTAATTTTGCATTCTGGCCTTCTGTGTAAGGGTTAAAAACACATGTAGGACCACAATTAAGACAAAGTTACTGTGATAAAACAAGACTTTCCGAGCTTGATGACTAAAAAAAAAAAAGTGAAATGATAGGATTTTAGTTGTCAGTGAAACCCAGTTAGCTAAATTTGTCTAATTTTGTAAGGACGTGCGACTAATCTTCTGTTAGGAAGAGAAAAATGCAGGAGGACATTAGTGGTTGAACACCGGGGGAGAGGCCAGGATGCCAAATTAAAGGGCAGAAGTGGAGTGTGCACTTATTCTCACTCATGATGTGTGCTCTGTCAGCCCTGCAGCTTATAATGGCACGAGAAGGGCCACTTAAGTCGTAATCACTTCCCTCTTCCCTTTGGCCCTGTCCTCTTCTTCATCACCCCTCGACTCCAGATTTTCTGAATGTTGGCTCTGATCTCTGATCATAAACGAACTGCGGATCAAGAGCAGGGACAGTGGTCCACACACACACACCTCCCCTTGCCTCCTGTAATCACAGGGCTCCTGCAAAGCAATAGGCCAACAAGCCTTTGAATAAGACACGACTAGCTCTAATGCATCATCTCAACTTTGAAGAGCCATTTTCTAGCAAAGGGGGAATGGCAGGTAGAAAATTAGGTCACCACCATCATCATAGTTGTAATCATTATCTTCCATCTCATTCAGTGGTGTAACTGAAAGGCAGACCTTTCAGACAATTATTTTCATTTCCCGTCCATAGCCTCAAAAGCAAAGCTTGCCACAATATGTCACAATAATTTCTGCCCTGTGGTACACTATGTCTTACCAACACAAAATTCAGCACACACAAAAGCTAGGCTGTGCAACATGCATTGTTGAGGTATACAGGTCAGACATTCTGGCACAGGCCTCCCTGTCAAGTGCTGCTACTTGTACGGAGCTCTGCTAATGGACTGCTAATAGAAGTGAATGTTGCTCCGTGACGCTCCTTGTAGTTGAGTGTCACACAGGGTGATTAATGGCACTCTCCTCCCGTGTCCGATTGCTCTCACCTTTCTGTCTCTGCCTACAGCTCTCTCTCCTCTCCATTCCTCACCCTTCTGTCCCCATCGCGTGTCCTTACACTCTCCTTCGTCTCACTCCCGTTTTTGTTTTTCCAAGGGCTGTTCTGGGCGGAACAAGAGTTCAGCACACAGGGATTTGACTCTTTGCTGTGCTCTTCACTAGTCACGTTTACTAGCTCCAAGGAGATGAAGTACACTAGAAATAAATAAAACTGACGTGGAACCATCCAAAAGAAATACTTGAAAAGAAGTGTTTTGCTTGTGGTTGCAGTAAGTGTAGACATCTTTGTGAGGATGTATTTTTGGGGAGGAACTCTATAGTCTGGAAAGCTTGTAAATTAGAGGTTTCAAACGTGAGGCTTATTTTATGAAAGGGTCTATAACAGCCAAAACAAAACCTACACAAATAGCTTTGGTATTTGTCTCAGTAGTACAGTCATTGAAAGCCATTTTAAACCTTTTTTTTTTTCTAAAGCAATGCTACAAAAAACGACAATCTGTGTTTTAATGAATTTTAGAATAGAATAGAATAGAATATATCTTTATTGGCATCGTCATTGCACCGGAGCACAAAACATTGCAATTGGCACACGTCCTTGAGATGGGGACGTGTACACGCAGCCGCAGCAGAAATTAATCCGCGCCGCCACAAACAGATATGGAAAAAAAAGGAAGGTTACAATAGGGTAATCAGTTACGTTAGGGTAACTAACGTGACTATTGTTACAATAGGGTAATCAGTTACGTTAGGGTAACTAACGTAACTATTGTTACAATAGGGTGTACACATAATCAGTTTACGTTTTCAACATTGATTTGAGTCGCCTTACTCTGTGCCAGTAAATATGACTTTACGTCACAACTATCTGCAAGGAGAACAAACGTTCACATATGATTAGGCCTGTCACGATAACCAATTTTGCTGGGCGATTGTCTCAGAAATTATTGTGATAAAACAATAATATTGTTTGAAATTTGACAGTAATTAGAAATTATTGTCAAATCTGAGAAATGTTGGTTAATTTGTTTTGAGTGTAGTACCTTTTTCTGACCATTGGATGGCGGTATAAAACTGTTTGGACCGAAGGATGGATAGTGAGGGAGCGAGCAGGGTGTCTCTTTAAGAAAATGGGAAGCCCCTTGGCGTGACATGGGCTGTCTCTCCTTCCTTTTGTTTCGGTTCTCAAAATGACAAAAGCTCGGTGTGATTTGAGCTCTTTAGCAGAACATTCGTCACACAAAGCTTTTATTTAAAAAACGGTAAACAAGTTATCAGCTTCTTTTTGCAGAGAAAAGAACTTTAGATGAAGGCATGAGTTTCAACCATGAATTCTGAAGCTTCGACAAAGCTTCAAGGTCGGCCTGTTAGCTTAGCTTATCACTTAGCTTCTAAGCTTAGCTGCTTTTAATGATCAAAAAAACGTGATTTTGGATGGTTAAAATTGATTTTAAAGAAAAGAGGAAAAAAGAAAAAGGGAGGTGTCAATGAAGTGCACCAGAGTAGAACCCTTTGTCATCCATTGTCCAGTAGAAAGAGAGACACAAAGAAACGATAAAGCTGATGAATGGAAATAAGGTAAATCATTTTCTTTTATCATGCGATTAATTTGATTAATTGTTTATTGCAATAGGCCTACATATGATCTGAATATGCAGCACTGAAATGAACAAAGTAAAAATCTTTGTGGAACAGTAGCATGCCAGTTGCTTGGTGGCAAACAGAATTCAGAGACTGCACCTAAAAATTCATCTGTTTTCCTGCAATTCTGAGTCTTTAACTACCGGTAGTCTCTAATAAAAACAGCCGAGTGACAAGATTTACCATACGTTTTAAATTGGTTTTATCTGTGCATTTCAGTTCTTCTTCTTTGGTTTATCGGCAGATTGCAAACAGTTTTGAGGCACATGCCACCACCTACTGTACAAAGCATTTCAGATGTGGCTCTGTTTGTTGTGCTCCTCCTGCACACCTGTGTCCTGTTCGTTGATTGCTTCCCACCTGTTTCCACTTGTTCCCTTGTTTAACAATGTTTTATTTTTCCCCAGATCATCTTTGTATCATAAAACTCAAGCTTTTCAGACAGTTTCTTGTTTGTGTTGTTACTTATTCTTGTATATTTTGTGTGTTTCAACTGAATTTTGGGATTCACCTCGGATTAAACTTTCTCATTGTGTTCGTCCTTATAGAGCAATGCACAATGATTTTCAACAAGTGTATGTCCCACACCAGAGTCCCACAGCTATTCTATTGTGAGCTGAATACACCATGATTCAAACTGACAACAACATAGTTCAAAAAGTGAGACTTAAACACTGCATTACAAATTACTTTTAAAAAAATCATAATGGAAACAACTCTGAAAAGACAAAATAAGATATTTTAAAAGTACTGCATGAATGACACATTTGGAAATATATAAACTCATTAACTATTGAGAATTAACTTTCTTGTCTTGAACCACTTTGGACATGTCTGCCTGCCTGGGAGGAGTCGACGAGGGACAAGCCCCCAGAAACCATCTTGGCTACAGCAAACTGGTTGGTCCACTTAAGTTGTTTACTTGGTGGGGTAGCTTCAGTTTGCTTTGGACTACTCTGACTGACGAAGCCCTCTGGAGTGAGGGTGAAACGTTTCTACTAAAAAGAAACTGTCCAGATGAACTGATTGAGAATGAGCGGATTTGATACCTGGACTATTGAGAATTAACTTTCTTATAAACTCATTAAGTTCCCAACAAAGAATAGGACTTCAACTAAAAGTGCAAGATTAACTCTCTATAGATTTGTACACATAGCAGTCATGGTATTTGACATTACCATCACACCATAAGCAATCCTCACCCAAAAGATCTGTTCCCAGAGCCCTAAAATAGCCAAGTACCTTATCTTAACAATAGTATATGACGTCAAGTGGAGCGGGGACGCGAACTCAGCAGCCTTCCTTCACAGTAATTATCGCTTTCTACCAGGCTCCATCTGTGGCTTAGCATGTAGCTCTGACCCTGCTCGGAAAAGAAAAATAATGCACACACTCTTTTTCAGCTCTCTTTCATAACCTGCACTTTTTTGCAACTTAATTCCTTTCAGTTTCACAAACAATTATGGACACTTTTCTAAAGTTAAATGTTATTTTTCTAGCCCACAGGGCAGGGGTGATTTATAAGTGCTGCTTTGTTCCACAATGCATTCATTGTGCTTTGGCCCCTGTTAGAAATATGACTGTAATGGTTGTACTGTTAGCAACCCAAAGGAGGCAGTTAGGCCAAAAGAACGCCTGTTGGAATAATAATGATGAAAATAACATTCACATCTATACTTGCGTTATTCACACAACACCCAGATTGTTCTGAAAGAGATTGACATCTGCGGTAAATAGTCACGGTAGCTTATAAATGCATACATATATCAAATACCCTTTAAGTTTCGCCTCCATAAACAATCCTCAGAGGGCACATCATCAGGAAGCAGAAAGGCAGCAGAGACAGGAGCATGGTGTGAGAGGAAGAGGAGGACACAAGAGCGGCACTGTGGAAAAACTGAACCAATCCCAGGGTGGTGTTCACCACCCATGTATCCACCGGCTAACACAGAGAAAACACTACATAAATGTCAACCTTAAGGTCAGCCATGAAACAGAAAGGAAATCGAGTAAGAAAACACTTCAAATGGGATTTTTCTTGTCTGATCACGATTTCTTTGAACGCTCGTCTTAGTGTGTAGAAGTTTAAAATTCATCCTTAAAAACAGTTGTTTCTTTGAGCTCCTTCGCCCGTCAAGAAGATTTAAAATCTAATGTGTGTCACTTTATGTTTGACTGAACACTTTGCAGTAGCTCAGAACATTTACCGTACACGTACACATTAAAAACCCATGGAAATCAAAGAAGTACGTATTTGTTTTTTCAGCGCGAGTTTCCAGTGATGCTGTCACAGAGCTCCTACGTATTCACTGTCAAGAGTTAAGCTGGGTGAAGAGCGCTCATGGGTCGAATGGAAATATTCTCTTGAAGGAAATTAAAGAGGGAAAACTGTGGTAAAAAGTGTTAAACATACGCAAAAACAAAACGTACAGGAAATAATCGGTTGTTCCAGTCGTGCTTGCAAGTGAGCCACATCAGCAGTAGTATCACACAGAAGTCTCTCGAGCGATTTGGAAATGTGTAGAGCTCATCAGTGGCCCAAAATAGCTAAGCCCATTAATTAAGCTCAAACAATGTTCCCCCTGCTGTATCGACTTCTTAATGGACAGAGAAGAACCTTGTTCGCGTTCTAGTCAATGACACAGCGCTCTCTGGGGTTTTTTGGAAAGGGTATTGTGTCATCACATCCCTGCCTTTCAGATGCTGGTCCTGGACTGTATTTTGTTCTTCCTATCTCTTTTTTTTTTTGACTCAACTATATAGGAGCAAGATGACGATCTGGCGCAGCAAGATAACGTTGCTTGTAGACCCTCATCGCTGTATGTGCTCAGAACTCCAATGAAAGCTTCTAACGCTCTTATATGAAAAAGTGCAATATAAACACAAGTCAGAACCAAGTTTATGATGCTAGATCAGGACAAAGTAGCTGCTATCATCAGTTCATTTAAAACGAAGTAGGCAGACCACCTACCTTAATGCAAAAGAAATGCTTGTATCATCTAAACATGCTTGGACACAGACTAAACAATTTGCCTCTCAAACGAGGGGGGCTCCTTTAAGTTGTCTTTGACAGTTGGAGTAGGAAGGATTAAGTATGTAGCTTCAGGTGTTTTGGCATTATCTTTGTTCGGAAACTCGCAGCTAATACAGTTTACTGAAAACATCAATCAACACGTGGGATTTTGGAAGAAAAGGAGCAAAAGTTTGCAAAGTAGGAACGACAGTTTTTAAAAAGGTTTACGACCAAAATCTGCTATAGCTCACTGATTTATTTTTTCCTGCACGATACATCGTCTTAAACAAAGATCATCTACTCAAGATTGGTGGAGTTCATTGAGGTTTCAAATGAAAAAAATATCAAAATTTATTCAGTTATTCATTTTGTTCTGTTACTTGTAATTATTGTTTGAACTGATTGTTTGAAAAAGGGGCAGATATAATAAGATTTTTTCTTCCTTCTGCTATACCTTTCATTTTATATTTTGTATTCGCATCATATATGGGATTGTTTTGTATTGTATTTGAAAATGAATACATCTATAAATATTTTTTTTTTTATATATATACAGTATATCAAAATTTACTAACGATTGAAGACTCTATCTGAACTGTATAAGAAGTTTAGTTCTTTTGTTGTTGTTGTTTTAGGTAATAACCTGCCTCCTCTTGCCATGGCTTCAAATAGCTTGAGTAAATCTATATTTTTTTCTGACTTTTTGTGCAAATATTCACTTTTTAAACATTTTACACAATTTAATAATGTACATTTAAGAAATATAATAAGGTTAAATAAGTGATTTGCCTTGTTTTTAACTTGGAAATTGTGGAAAAAGTTCATGTTATCGTGTACAACTTGTTTTTCCAATTTCTTCAGTAGAATAATGATCATTTGTTGTGTTTATTTCATAACTGTTTCACATAAAAAATATTTTATCAGACCTTTTCTGGCATATTTTCCTGCTCAAGCAGCAATGATTTCATTCAGTTCCTTCTTTGATGCAGATTGCAGGTTAAAATTACGCCTTGATGCTTCAATGGAGGGTTGGGGGGTGTTTTCCCAGTTCTCACAGTGTATTTCAAACTTTGACTTTAAGAAGAAGTAAAAGCCAAGTCCACAGCTCAAGAAAACAAAAGCTTTAAAGTTTACCTTGAGCCGCTCCGACCTCCAACAGGACGAGGAGCAGGAGCCAGGACACGGTCTGCATGATCTCAGGGAGGGCATTGTGCGCTCTTCCTCCAGCTCTGTAACCCATGATGATGATGATGATGATGATGATGAGGAGTCAAACTGCGCTCTGAGTCCCAGACTCTGGTGATGTCTGTCAAACGCGCGCTCTGCTCGTCCAAGTCTCCCCTCACAGCCCCGGCAGCGCAAACCGTGTCTTTGCGCACAATGTGTCCAGCTCCGGCGCAAACATGTGACAGCTCTATGGCACCAGACGCGGCTGCATCCCCTCCTGTGAGGCAGGATGCTGCCTTCAAATCTTCAAAATCTCCCTGCGCGTGCTTTTCTCCTCCTTCAGGGTCGATGTGGTTGGAGGTGCGGGTCGATCTCTGGAAGGCAAATTCATGCTCCTCTCACAGAAACACAAGTCCAGCAGCAGAGTTCCGCCCCTCTCTCCACAGTGCGTCCTTGCAGCGCGCGGACTGAACCCGCGGGGTGTGAGCGGTCTCCGCGGGGCCACCTCGCTCCTTTCAGCCAATCCAAGGGCTCCGGCAAGTGGCGGCGCTGTGCCAAACCCGGGCCCGGACAGGAGCCAGGAATGGACGCAGCTCATCTGGAGGGAGTGGGGATTGGTTTTAAAGGTGCGCGTAAAGAAACGCGTGAAACAGATTGGAAAACTGCAGCAAATGAGACAAAAACAAAGTGCTTGCTGAAATAAAACAATATATATACATATATATAAATGAAACTAATGGTGAAATGATACGTTTCACAATACAGTCCTCAACTTACGACGGCCTCGACTTACACGTTTCGGGTTAGTCAGGCATCTCATAATTTATTTTTTTTTTTTGAAAAATCTTATTTTATGTGTTTAAAGGTTCACTATGTAATTTCTGGAGAACGCTGGGACTTAGAAAAATTTTCATGGAGCCACAGTCTGTACTTTGTTGAACTTGAGTTCTGCAGCTCTGCCCCCTGCTGAATGTCCGCTCGGAGCGCTTCAATATTCTGTGATTATATGTTAATAAAACGTTCTAAAAAAATAAAATAAAACCATGGAGCACTTGTCCAACAACACAAAAACCAGCAGAAATCAGCAGAGCTTCACGCAGCCATGTTGGACATGATTTAATTCGCTCGTGACTTCCTCATGTCTGTCAGTGCAGGTCTGGTATGTCTGGAATGCTCCGCCCCCACTACATGTCCTGTCTCTGTGCTGTGAAGTTCTGTGATTATATGATAATAAAATGTTCTAAAAAATATAATAAAACTATGAATCACTCGTCCAACAACACAAAAACACCCTGAAATCAGCAGAGGTTCACGCAGCAACGTTGGACATGATTTAATTCGCTAGTGACTTCCTCATTCCTGTCAGTGAAGGATGAAGCGATCACTTGACTTTTGGCAAAAAAACAAAATAAAAGTCCAGCTCTGGGATGAAGAAGGGATATGTAATACATTTGTGTCACATACAAATCAGTCCTGCATCGCTTTGCAATCCTTTGAATGAGAACGTGCGCTGGGGCTGGGACAGGCGGGGGCGTGGGTTGGGGCGTGACAAACAACTCTGTTTTGATTGGCTGGTCATTGTCCGGGTCACTCTGTGTTTTTAGTGTTTTTATAAATGCTGATAGAGAAGCAAGGGGACTATAGTTTTTTTCAGAGATTACTTTGTCTAACATCAGTCTGTCATTAGATAGTGACAGAGTGAAGAAATATGTTAATTGTTAGAAAAGTTACAGACTGCATTACAAAGTTATATAGTGTACCTTTAAATGTTCTTAATTTTATGTGTACACCACTTTGTTGCAGCTGTGGTTGTTTTAAATGGCTTTATAAATACAGTATTATTATTGTTATTATTATTTAGAAGCCGATTTACGCAGTGTCCGGCAGTTTTCGGGTAGCTTTGGTTAGCTCCGGCCTCGACAGCCAGCTTTGGACGGACCGTGTGTCCGATCAGAGGTTGCCTCGCTCGGATACATGAGCTGGAAATGCTCTGTGAACTCTGTGGACGTATCAAGCGGAGGAACGGCTTTGCAGCCTCGGATGTTGCCGGGACACCGTGCTAACATGCTATCAGGCGAAGGAACGGCCTCGTGGCCTCGGATGTTGCCGGGACACCGAGCTAACATGCTATCAGGCGAAGGAACGGCCTCGTGGCCTCGGATGTTGCCGGGACACCGAGCTAACATGCTATCAGGCGAAGGAACGGCCTCGTGGCCTCGGATGTTGCCGGGACACCGAGCTAACATGCTATCAGGCGAAGGAACGGCCTCGTAGCCTCGGATGTTGCCGGGACACCGAGCTAACATGCTATCAGGCGGAGGAACGGCCTCGTAGCCTCGGATGTTGCCGGGACACCGAGCTAACATGCTATCAGGCGGAGGAACGGCCTCGTAGCCTCGGATGTTGCCGGGACACCGAGCTAACATGCTATCAGGCGGAGGAACGGCCTCGTAGCCTCGGATGTTGCCGGGACACCGAGCTAACATGCTATCAGGCGGAGGAACGGCCTCGTAGCCTCGGATGTTGCCGGGACACCGAGCTAACATGCTATCAGGAGGAGGAACGGCCTCGTAGCCTCGGATGTTGCCGGGACACCGAGCTGACATGCTATCAGGCGGAGGAATGGCCTCGTAGCCTCGGATGTTGCCGGGACACCAAGCTAACATGCTAACACGCGGAGAAACGGCTTCACCAGCTCCCAGTAAGTTATTAACTCTTTTTTCACTTCATTATGGCTCCAAATGTATGAAGCTAACATGCTAACAGGCCTTACTGTAAACAGTTTGGACCGCGTGAAGCAGCAGGGAGCTGCAGAGCTTGGAGGTGCAACGAGCTAACATGCTAACAGACGGAGGATGGCTTCACCAGCTACCAGTAAGAATTTAACTATTTTTTCCTTTATTATGGCTCCAAAGGTACTGTATGTGTTTTTTGATAATTATGTAGGGTACTGTGTTAGGATAGGCGAAGTGCTTGGTAACTGTACAGTACCGTACATGTACATGTATATGGGGCGGCCAGTGTGTATGTGTTTTTCGACTTGCGTCGATTTTAGTGTTACCAACGGACATAGGAACGGAACTCGTTCGTAAGTAGGGGACTACCTGTATATCTAAGGATTTAGGAATATTTAAAGTAAAATTAAAATTATTTTAATAGAGTTTTTACAACATCTATTTAGATGAACATTTTATCTGAAGCTGCTATAAAGATTTGGAATACGTATCTTGTTTTTTTGTTCTAGCCTAGATGTCATCAACCTGCAGGTTTAAAGATGCCAGGAAGGCCCTTTTCCGGTTCCGGTGGTGTGATGGATGGTGGGTGTGTGATGATGGTGCCCATCTGTTTACTGGAGGATACAAACAGTATGAGAGGAAATCAATTCAATTTCATTTTCATCCATTTACATTTGGTCTCTCTTGCTACAGTTTAGGCCTTTGTCTGCATCAAAGTCTGGTATACTGTCTATTTAGAAC
>JBBPBX010040284.1:10843-29446 GCA_038048925.1 Garcialebias charrua
CACTCTGTCATGAGCAGGGGTCTGCAACCTTTACGATCAAAACAGTCTTCTGCCCTTTTGTTCACTAAATTAATTGTGTCCAGAGCCGCAAAACCTGCTACAATTGTCATTACCAACTGTGGCCCATGGGCCACTATAAATTTGTTAGAGGGGGCTTTTCTGGATGAAATTATAAAACACATCCAATCATTGTTAACATTTATTGATATTTTTACATTTTGAAACAAAGATTGGATTCCATACATACATACATCCAAACATACATTAAATATATCCGTTTCTTCCATTTTGGGTAGCAGGGGGTCACATGGTGCCCATAGGTCGCAAGTCTTTCACAGAAGACTTCTTGAAAAGAAAATAAAGAAGATTATTTTGTCAATTGTTTAAAAAAGTAAAACAATGAACTGATTTTTTAAATTGTGGAGTAATTTGAGTATCCTACTTTGAAGAAATAAAGCATAAAGTTAAAGGGAGTATAATTTACTCTGTGTATTCATTTACCCTTTATTTTATACAGGTAGTCTCATTGAGCCCTGAGAACTCATTTTCAAGAGAGACCTGTTTAGGGAGCAGATGGTGGGGGTTAAGGGCCTTGCTCAGGGGCCCAGGGTGGGGCGAATGAGGGTGAGGGCAGGTGTGGATGTTTCACCTTTTTCCACCCACATTTTTTGATGTTGTCAATACTGGGGCTTGAACCAGTGATCTTCCAATCACAGGCCCACCATCTCTAACCACTGCTCCACCACTCCCCAAAGTATTAGTACTATTCACATATTTGCAAAGGAATTGACAGGGAAACTGTTAAAACTAGTCATTTTTTGTTGTTGGTATAACATCCTAGAAGAATTTTTGTTTGATGTTAGTTTTGGTCAAAGCTTGAAAGAGCTGCTGCAGAGGGACCAAGGAGCTGCATGTGGCTCCAGAGCCGCAGATTGCAGACCCCTGGTCATGAGTTTAAGATGGAGGATTTTTTTTTTGTTTTTGTTTTTAACTGCTCTATTCTGCAGGGGTTGCTACAACAAGCAAACTTCCATGGACAAATTGGCTTTACCTTTATATGTTGAGATTTTTTTCCTGACACAACCTGGGCTTGAACCTGTTTATTAGACCATGGCACTGACCTCCAAGCCATCTATGGAGGATCAAAATACTAAAATAATAATTTGTATGTGGGCATTTGGACATAGGAAATCACCTTCCACTAAACAAAGTAAACCAAAGAGAGGAAATGATGTTAAAACAAAGAGCAGGTGTGCTAATTGGTATAGAAAAACAGGTGTGCAGAAACGGTAAAAGGCAAAACTGACTGAAGTAAAAAAACAAGCTGGTTTTACAGCTTAAAGCAATCATGTTAATCAGAGCACAACAGAAAATAATAAAAATAAGCCTAACCAAAGTAGAAGATTTTGATCTCATAATAACAATAAAATATTCAAATGACAAAAATCAAACCAAAATCCTTTTTTTTTTTCAGTCAACATTTATTTAGACAGGTTAGTCCTATTGAGCCTCTGGAGGTATAATTTACAACAGAGACCTGATTTTGTTTGTTTGTTTGTTTATTTTATTCATTTCATTTCCATTAAAACAATACAACTTCAAGAGAAAAAATATAAAATACCTATAAAATGAAAGGTGGCAGAAGAAGAATTACATCTTATTAATTCTACCCCTTCTTAATAGAATCAATTCAAACAATCAATTCAAGCAGTAATCACAAATAATACAACAAAACCCAAAACATATCACAATTATTCTTTATAGTATTCACTAATATTAACTAACTTAAATATATCTCGTCAGCATTATATTAGTTATCCTTTTCTTAAATACAAATAATGAATCCTCATTTTTAATATCATTATTCAAACCATTCCATAGATCAATTCCCCTCATTAAAGTAGACCCCGCAAACTTGTTCTAAACTTTGGCTTAACAAAAATATCAGTTCCTTTTAAATTATAGCAACTGCTCCTTTTCACAAAATACGCTTGTACGTTCGATGGTAAATTATGATTCTGAGCCCTGTACATTAGTAATAGAATAAAGTAGTCCACCAAATCATAAAACTTGAGTAATTTCAATTGATAAAATAAAATACTTGAAGGATGACAATAATGTTTTCTTGAGATAATTCGTACAGCTCTTTTTTGTAAAATAAAAATAGATTTGGTTGCAGTTTTACAAGCTGTACCCCAGACACCAATACAATAAATTAAATGTGGGACAACAATTGTATTATACAGTAAACACAAAGCCTTGTCTGTCAGTAAGTCCCTCGTTTTATACAGTACTGCCATGGACTTAGACATTTTATTTCTTACAAAATTAATATGTTTTTTCCATGACAATTTATCATCGATAATCACACCCAAGAACTTTACTTCATTCACTCTTTGTATCTCCAGTCCATACCATCAATTTTGAAAAGAAAATCCATAGTTGACTTTTTTTTACTAAATATCATATAATTAGTTTTTTCCACGTTCAGTGATAACTTGTTTAATTTAAACCAAGTTTGAATTTTTTCAAACTCCATCTTCATTAAGTCAAACGTCTGATTCAAGTCTCTACCCGAGCATAAAAAAGTAGTGTAGTATTTTAACAAAGAGTGATGACAACAATGGACAACAACAACAACAACAACAACAATAGGCAATCATAAAGAATGTGTACACATTTATTAATTTCTTTAACAAGTGAAAATAAAATGGTAATTAAAAGGAAAGGTGGTGGGGGAAAAAAAGCTAGATTTATGCTATTTTGTGCTCACTACAAGTTTGGTCTAATTTGAGTGCCATTCAATTCAATACAATGAAATTATCTACAGTCCGATTCAGTCAAGTTGATTCATATTAATCAAACCCTTTTCAATCCACCCACTTCTTTTCTGGATCGTTCAGTCCTGTTCCGAGTCGCATGCAGTTGGTATTCCCAATCCTTGTTAAACTGGGAGTCGGGAAGCCAGATAAGGAACACAAACAAATTCATGCTGATTTACGCTCACAGGACCATACAGGTTGTGGACGAACTGGAAAATGCTCATTAATTTGGTGCAACCTTTCAAAAAGAAATACCTAATTTATCAAGCTGGATTCCATTAAATCACAGTAAATCAGTCTTAATTGTTATTTTTTCATTCAACCTTAATTTAAACAGAAGTCGCATTGAGCCTCGAAGACTAATTTACAAGTTGGACAGACAATAAAAGTGGTGAAAAATGATACATAGGGTTTGGAGACAAAAAAAATCCTAAGACATTTTTGACCTCTGAAGGTCAAAAATGTGGTAATGAAATTTTTTTAAAGGTACTAATAGCATGTCAGAGTGATCAATAATGAGCTGAGTTTAACAGGCATAATGTTAAAGCAGCACACCGACTAACAGACTTGCGAGTTACATTGCAGGAAGACATTTGTATGTGTGACTCCGGTAGAGGGCTGAAGGGTAATTACATATGCATGACAGAGGTCTGAGTAATGCTCCCGACACCTTGTGATTAATGTGAAATATGAACTCAACACTGTCTCAGCTCTGGAATGAAACTTTTAAAATATGAATCTAATTCAGAAATCATGGTATTCTGCTCTCCTCCATCACAGGTTTTAATGCACACCGATGTCAAGTGTTGGCTGTCATCTCGCTGGCATTTCAATTTCAGGTAGGATATGTAAGAAATTGCTTTTATTTTTTTGATTCGTACTTTTCAAAGGTGTGAACAGTTCTTTGGTTGATGTTTGGAGATTAAAATACAAATCAACCACAACAATAAGCTACTTGAAAAGGGGAAGTAAATAACAGCAATTATTTTAGTGTTATTATCTGAAAAACGTTGGCGTTGTGGCACATTTGGTGTATGATGGCTTGAAGGAGGACTCAAATGCACGCAAGAGGCAAACAAATGCAAAATAGAACCATTCCTTATCTTTTTACCTGCTTCTTCCTTTTCGGGTCACGGGGGTCACCGGTGCCCATATCCAGCAGTTACTGTGTGAGAGGTGTGGTACACCCTGGGCATGTCTCCAGTCCATCACAGGGACACATTGAGACAAACCAGACGAACAACCATTCACTCTCTCACTCACACCTAGGGACAATTTAAAGTTACCAATCAGCCAACATGCATGTTATTGATATGTGGGAGGAAACTGGAGTACTCTGAGAAAATCCACACATGTATGGAGAGAACATGCAAACTCCACCCAGAATGGCCCACTAGCCAGTTTTCAATCCAGCGATCTTCTCGCTGAGAGGCAGCAGCTCTAACAACCGTGCAGCCCCTAAATAAAACCTGAAGTTTTAATAATAAAATGAAAAAATACCAAGACAAGACCATGAGTGAATAAGCAGGAGGATCTGACAAAGAACTGGGGAAAACCATGGAACATATGCAATATGGGTGTAACAACATTGATTTACATTGATATATTGATTAAATGATTAATGATTCAATTATATAAGAATCTGAATCTGAATAATGTTTATTGACATTGCACCGATGTACGACGGGAATATGTACGCACAGTCGTCCGAAAGAAGGACTAAGTGTACGAAGCTGCAGCTGATTATCAGCGCGGCCATCGTATTCCTTATCACAATAATAATCTTTGATGTGAAAAGGGGGGAAGAACCATGAGGGTAGATAGTAGTATCACAAAAAAAAGATCTTTCACATCCTGTCTATGAGGACACGATTTGAGACATCAAAAAACTCTACCAGCAAGCACAATTAAAACAGACTACTGTACATATGCATTTGAGGTCGAGGTGGTGAGATTAGTCCATGAGCCTTTTTCAGATCAGCCACAGTTCTGATGATGTTGTTCAGCCAGCAGTTCTGATAAGCTTGCACAGAAAGTTCTCCGGGGGGGGGTGCGATGCGATAGATGCAGTTGTTATCCTTGGTTACTCATGACCCAGGAGAAATTTGATAGTCAGCCCATTTCCAAGGCTGGCGGGGAGTCAGATTCAGATAAGCTTGATTGTTGATTTTCTTCAGGCAGACAGATTTTTTTTCTCAGCCTTGGAGTCCATCTGGACGATCTGATTCCAAAACAGCCTAATTGTGGGAATCCGTTCCACTCATCCATGCTATGAATCCATTTCAAGGTCGAACCCACCCTGCTGACGAGTCCCAGTAGCCGCAGGTAGCCTGCGATTCTCATAAATCGCCTCCACCTTATGGTTAAGCTTGTAAATCAGCTGATTCAGCGAGGTCATGGAACGGATCAAACATATCAAATATTGTGGCAAAACTAAACACAGATTCATATAGTCTTCTTTAAAATATGCTTTTGTTTTGAAATTCCCAAGGCACATCTGTGTCACTCTTTGTGCGCTCTGCGGCCGCCTCAGCAACATGGCAGACGAGACAGAAAACATAGATAATGAAATTCACTCTCCTGCTGGATTTAAATCAACACTGTGGAAATATTTTGGATTCCGACAGAAGGACGTCTCAACAGACACAACTCATGTCATATGCAACAGGTGCCAGTGTGAGTTCAAACAGGTAGTCCCCGACTTACGAGCGAGTTCCGTTCCTCCGAGGCTCTCGTGAAGCGAAAATTCGTAACTTGGAACGGCCCGCACGTAGCTCTCGTTAAACCGGAACATCGCTCGCAAATCGGAAAACCCCACGTGGCTCTCGTAAAACCGGAACATCGCTCGCAAATTGGAACAAACCCACGTGGCTCTCGTAAAACCGGAACATCGCTCGCAAATTGGAACAAACCACATGGCTCTCGTTAAACCGGAACATCGCTCGCAAATCGGAAAAAAGGCGCTAACGAGACGCCAAGCACCCGTTTATCAACATGACACTGAAGAAGCGTACATACTGATCCTTAAACATGCACAACACTTTATTTACAAGCAGTTAGCTAGCACATTACACCACACATTCATCTATAAGCACATACCTGTACAGTTTTTACTGTACAAAAGTGCTTTTCTGCCCAGCACTACTTTGATTGAATACTGTAACCAAGTCACACCCATATGACATCATGTGACACCATGTGTCACATCTAGGGGTGGGCCATATCGTCTCGTTTACGATAATACCGGTGGATTTTTTGACACCGGTGAAAAAAATTATATCGCGGCATCCTATGATGACGTCATTTGACTGCGTCACTTTGCGATAACGGTGGTTTTGTGGAGGAACGCGGACCGCGTGAAGCAGCAGACAGCAGCCGGTGTTCCGTGGAGACTGCCTTCATGTGGAGATGCCCTACATTTTGTTAATACGCATGCGCGCGCACACCGCGAGGAGGAGGAACGAGCTAGCATTAGCCTCATAGTTGCATCCTCGTAGCTTCACCGGGCAGCCGGCTTTGTGCGATCAGAGGTCCCTGGAGCTCGCCTCGATGTCGGACTGGAAGCCGAAGACATCGGGGGACAACGAGCTAACTTGGAATAATAAAGCCGACAACCTTTTAGGAGGTGCGTGCAGCTAAACCGGACTGCCCGGAGCTGCGGGTTCGGGGGCTAAATGCTAACAGCTGAAGGCGGCGCGCACAGACTGCGGCGTCGGTAAGTTATTAAAACTTTTTCTGTCTCCAACTGTATGAAGTTAGGATACTAACAGTCCTTCCTGTAAAGGGTTTAAACTGCGTGGTGCTACAGAAAGCTGCGAAGCTCAGACGTAACGCAGCGGTGCTAACAACTGGAGCTAACAGCTGGAGCTAACAGCTGGAGCTAACAGGCAAACTGATGACAGAAGCTGCCGCTTAAAGTAAGAAATTATTATTTTTATTTACTGTATGCTCTTTTAAAATGTGTTAAAGTGTTAGAATAGTCATTACCGCACACCTCAGTGGCGGCTGGTGCGGTATATATATTTTTGCTTGTTAAATATGAATATATTTTTTTGTATTCTGGTGACTGTTTATGAAAAGTCATTTTGAAATTACACATTTGTTTGGTTGATTCAATAAAAGGAGAAAATGTGAAATATCGTCTGATATCGTTATCGGGGTATTTCAAAAAATATATCGTGATATCATTTTTTGGTAATATCGCCCACCCCTAGTCACATCCATCAGAAACCGGTCAAATGCATCTGGAACAACTCACACCCACCATGAACAAGCCAAATCCATCAGAATCAAGTCACACCCATCATGAACACATGACATTGTAATTGAATAATAATGTACAGTAAGGTATTTAAACACTTACTGTGCCACCATTATTGGATGCGCAGTTTAGCAGACTTTAATCTTGCACAAACTGCCACCAAAGTGCGAGTTCTTCCTTTTTCCGATACTAAATTGTTTTTACTGTGATTAATCAGAAATGTAATTTCACACTTAGACTTCAATTTATGTTGGTCTACCAAAAAATTAGACCTTTTATTGAAACTATCACAAAAATTACATAAACATTTGTATCGATATTAGCTCTGATTTAATAACTACGTTGACAAGAATTCAAATTAAAACAAACAGACAGTTGGACCTTTCTGTTGGCACATTACTTAAAGTTTACCATGATGAAAATAAACATAAGGAGGAGTTTAAGGAGGAAAGATAAAAGATTGAAATGAAATGGTTGAATCTTATCTTGAGATGTTTAACCAGTGATAGCACCCTCTGCTCGGTTTCGGCTGGACGTCCGTCCCGTGATGAAACACTTTTACCTTCGTGAAGATGATCCTGTCTCAACTCCGGTAAATTAGTCAAGCCAGACGCGCAGGCTGCTGCGTTTTACAGGCGACCACTTTCATCTTGCCACGGTCTCGTGAAGTCTGCGTCGGCCTCCCAGAGTGATGCCTGGTTCTGGTTTTGTTCAAGATAACTTCAGAAAGAGTGTCACCGCTTGGAGCTGTGACACTCGAAGTGGTTCACAGCTGACGTGCTGTTTGAACCTTTGCTGAAGACGTGGGCCTTTGGTGCCTGGCCGGAACGTACATCAGCTTGGAGAAAAACGTCCGTGCGTCTTCCCTTCTCCCTCAGAACTCCAAAACCCAGTGAGTGCTGAGAACTGAGTCCCAGCACGGAGACAAAACAAAAACCTGCAGGTGTGAAAACAGAGCACTCTCTGTTTAAGCACAGATGAATTGTTTTTAGAACGGACGGGAGACCGAAGATTAAGTTATGTCTAGAACTTCTCCTTCGAAACAAAAACAGTTCAAACAAATACGAAGAATTGTTCATTCAACTTTAGACACATTCTGCATAGAGCAGACAGTTTAAAGCACGATCATTCTGAGATGTTCTCTTAACTTTGTCATATTTAAAATATACCAGCTTAGTAAAATCATCATTGAAATGACAAAAATACTGTTTGATCAATTCTGAATTAACACACATTAAAGAGAAAGTTCAATCTGATTAATTAGTGTCCATTAATTCATAATAATTGTTAACCAAAATAGTGTTTACTCGTCTCCTTGAAGGCTTCAAGAAGGTGTAACACTGAGAGTTCCAAAGAGATGCAGAGAGGTGTCCTTGAAGGTCAAGACAGAGGCCTATATCACTACAGTCCCCCTTTTTGGAAGTCATCGCCTGTCCTTGGGGATGAGTTCCAACACGAAAGGATACCACCGAATGTCTCTGACCTCTATGTAATCCAGCAAGTGGGAAAAAAAAAAAATTCAAAAATATACTCCCATAATGTTTTTGGAAATTCCATACTGTTCGTAGGTAATCCCATTGCGGCAAGCTTTTAATCCTTTGGAAAACATAGTCTGTTAACCCATGGAGAACTGAGTCTGTGATCCCTTGGAAAACAAAGTCTTATAATCCACAACGGTAAATCCACAACGATGGGGGTTATTGATTTCATCAGCAAGAATAGTTTTAATCAGCATGTAGAGGGGATCCCTCGATTGAAGCAGAGGAGGCGGGCCTTGGATGAAGGTTGAAGACCAACGTTGGATCAGCAGGTCCCCACATCGAAGGTTGCAGGCTGGATGGCTTCCAGTCGGTGCCACCCTGGTTCAATGTGTCATGCAATTATGTGGTTTTAGGTGGGCTTATGATTGGGATTCTACATTAAGCCTTACCTATATGCACCTGGTATGTAAGCTATCATGGATTAGATCAGCTAAAATTACCAATTAAGGGGTGGATCAATGCTGTAAAAATCAGATATAGGGATCTATACCTATAGAAATGTGGAGGGCTTCTGTAACGAATGCCTCTTCATTCAAACTAATCCTCCATTCATTAATTAGTTTAGGTTAAACTAAAATGAAAAAATGAAACTAGTTTGGTCTGAATGTCTGTTGTCTTTTAGACGAACGACGCAAGATTTGGTAATCCCTATGAATTTTGAAGTCTATGGCGAGACTCATCAAAATGAATAGATCTAGAATAGAAACGATCGAATCGGTTCTACCTAAATGATTGGGAGATCAGTGTAGATTATAGTACCTTAAGTAGTATTAATCTACTATGACTCATCAAAGATTGAGATCTTTAACAAAATGAACAGCATGTTGGCATAGTTAAAATCCATTTAAGTCTTCAACTTATCAACAATCAAAACCTCTATTGGCTGGGAGTGTTCAGAAAACAATAACAACTTCAATAACACAAAAGTAGCAATCAAGCAACTAAAAACAACGTTTCACTACGTCAAACTCACTCTGGTCGTCAGACTCCACGTCACACACAAGAAAAACAGTTCTTAGCTTTATAACCGATGTCAATTAAATCCTGCAGATTTAAACGGTTGTTAAGGTTAGTTTTTGTTGTGGGTTTTATGCTTAGCGTTTCTAAGTTCTAGTTGGAACGGTTTCTTTTCGCAACTAGAATAGTTTAAACTGTTTAAGCTTATTTACTATCCTGTGCTTGGACGACCTTCTTTTCCCATGAAGTCTGTGAGTTTGCGAGATCTTTGTCGTTTGTGGGGTTATTGAAATCTTTGTCCTTGACATGGGCATGGCCTAACATCACCCCCCTGTGGTCATGAGGGACCAAGCACACGGGTGTGGACGTCCGTCCATGGGCACGAGTTAGGATGCCATTGTTTAGTTTAAGCTGTTCGCGCAGTTTATGGGGAACCTTGTACAGGAACCTTATAGGTCTCGGCCAACGTATCTCTGTACGTTTACCTCTTTCTGCGTAATGCAGGTGTGTCACAACTGTCGGCGCCGTCGCAGGCGTGTCTCTGTCGTTGTGATGTATGTCATCCCACTTCATGAATGAAGAGGTGCTCTTTGAGTCTGTAAGAACTATGTCATCTCTGAGTAGTTCTAGATTCAAATGCTCTTGAACCAAGGTTTCATCGAAAGCTTGGCTGATAACTGAATTACCTGTCCCAGAGGACAGCACAGCGTTCTCGGTGCGTGATCCTTGGACCTCTACACCGTCCTCTACCTGTGGTAGGAAGTGTGAGTCTGCCCCCCTTTTGTTTAAGGAGGGGTCCTCAAAATCTGTAACAATGAAGTCCAAGTGACTGTCAGCGTGTTGTAGACTGTCACCTTGTGGGCTCAGATGTCCTTGAACCAAGACTTCACTGAAAGCTTGGCTGTTTGCCGAATTACCTGTCCCACAGGACAGTACAGCGTCATCGGTGTGGGACCCTTGGATCACCACACCTCCCTCTACCGGTGGTAGGTAGTGTTCAGTGAGTGCTGAAGGTGTCAGCTCGCAGAGGAGGTCCTCGTGATGGGCCAGAGTCTGGTCCAACTGTTGAGTCTCCTCTGTCTCACCTGTAGTTGAAGGTTCACTTACCGGGTCTGCGGTCTCGGTTGGGGAATCCCATGTGACCTCAGCGGTACCTGTTGTTAGACAGTCAGTGTCCTGACCTTGAGGAGGTACCACGATTGGCAGTGGACTGCTCACTGTGGCCCACATCGTCTGATTGCCATAATTTATAATCGCTTCAAAGCGATTTATAAAATCTTGGCCAACCACAAATGGAGCCCGGAGTGAGTCAAGATCAGACACATATACCGGGTGGTATAGTGACATCTCGCCAATCTGCATGTGAACCATGGCTATTAGGGTTGTTCTCGTCTTTGCGAGGCCCAGTTGATCACCATAAGTGTCTTTCACAAAGGGTATTTGCCTGCCAACATCGTTAGCGGCGGTCCTTAGCTCCTCAAACAGTTTGGCTGACATGACAGACACGTCTGAGCCGCTAACCAGGAGTGCTTCTTGCTCTAGGACCCCTTCCAATGTGAGTGGCAGGTAAGCTCTCTTAGCTATCCCCCTTTTTATAAAGTTACACAGAAACCGTTCAGGTTTTTCCACACGTTTCTGTGTACGTGTGACTCTGTCCGTGTAATCATCGTCGCTGTCAGCATCATGATGGCTGTCTGCCTCATGACCTTCAGGATGTGGATTCTCAGCAATTTGTTTGCTGTCAGTATTTATGTCAGTGTTGACGTTGTTGATGTCAACTGTATGCACTAAGTTGCTGCAAAAGGCAGTGCTGCGCGTCGCTTCATCAGGTGGAACAAGGTTGTTTGTGTTATCATCAAGGACAACGTCACACGATGTGTCAGCTTGGTCAACCACTGTAACATTCAAATCATTTGACAAACAACTCACAACCTCAGTCACGTTCTCGCGCGGAGGCGCCGTTTCCATAATCTGGAGCATGTGTGACTCATTGCATGTCTCAAACTGTGCAGTTCGAGGGGCAGGGGCAGGAGGGCCGCTTCTCGGGGGCACATGTCGGGACAGACCCTTTTTCAAAGGGTCACGGTTCCCAGACATCAACTTCTCTCGAAGTTCACCCACTGTGAGACCTAGGTGAGAACTCTTTTGGTTCGATCTGAACCATCTTGGTTCATCTAGAGAGCGAACACCTACCTTGTGTGGTTCTCTGCTCCTCTCAAGGTTTTCAACCTGAGGGGCAGGGGGTTCAGAACTCCTACAGCTCGTAGCACCATGCTGATGTATGTTATTATGAAAAACCTGTGACCTCTCGCACTTTGAAGGAGAGGGAACCTCTACTACTTCCTGCGAGTGGGATGTGACCTTTTGACCTGTACAAACCTCTGATGGTATCCTAGGTTGTATTTCGGCCTCAAAAACTGACGCAGCATATTGTCTTATCACTTCCATGGAATCTTTTTTGCAATCAACCTTGAAATGAACACATTTCATTTGAAAAGGCATAAGATTCATAATGAAAAGACGTTTAAACTCCATATTTTCCTCTAATCCAGGAATAGTTTTTCCCCCGGAGTAGACCGAGATTAGCCTGTCGTAGAATGACAGGGGATTTTCCCACTTATCCTGACGGACGTTCTTAGCAGCTAAGTAATTAGCATACGAAGAGGCAGATTCCCCCAAAATGCGGGGAGCACGGGCAGGAATCCCAAGGCCCCCATCCATCCATCTAGGATAAACAGAACAAGAGGCCCCCTCAGGTGGTTCACCTGTTTGAACGTCCATCTTTGTACTGATTTTCTGCGAAAAATCAAGTAAAGCGGGTCTCATTTCGCAGCTTGCAAATATGCAAAGTGTATGAGCTGCTCAGAAAACATCCAAGATGTTAAATGAAATAAAAATCAGTGATTTATAGTAATTTGTCGACCTGTGACAAGGTCAAACAAAAACGGCTGTCGTTGTGAGATTTTTGTGAAAATCAAAACAAAAGACGCCTCATGTGTGTTATTTTAACCTTGCAGATTAAAACAAAACAGGGACAGAGAGGTAGTTTTGCACAGAATTAAAGATAAACTGTTAAGTTTTATCTAAAAACATACATGTCTGTATTAAATCTGTGTAACTGTTCTGCCATCAACATTTGATTATATGTGAAAATCAAATTAAAGTGTGCTGTGAGTACAATATTCTCAAAATGTTTCCCGTTTAAAACAGGAACAGTTACCATGTACACATTACAGGAAGACTGCGTCTTCTAATGTAACCAGCAGGGGTCACAGCGCTGGAAGTGAGTTTATCACAGCGACTGTAATTTCTCTATCTGACCGCTATAGAGGCGCTGTTATCACCAGTGAGCGCAGCCGTAGCTTTCAGCCCACACAGACATCCAACACGGATGAAAAGCATCAATCAGACAGATCTAAAGCGTAACGTGATAAGCTCTAGAACCCAGGCTCACAAAACGAAATCATGTGAGCAAAATCGGTTGAACTGTGAAACCTTTTAAACTGCGTTTAAAAGAAATAAGGTCGGTCCTCATAAAACCGGCAAAATCGGTGTCACGTGACCTGGTCACATGGCGATCGGCAGTTTTTCAGAGCAACCGGCTCTGTCCACCCACTAAAATCTCAAAAACACCGCGATTAAACAGTCTTTTTAATGACAGTAATGGACAAACAAGCACGGAAACTCGTCTGGGATAAGCTGTGAAGTGAAAGTTGACGAGGAGCGGGCTTCACCCACTGCGCATGCGTCAACACTTACAGCGAAATCGACCAATCACAGCGAAGACAGAACTGTAGTTCTAAAACCCAAGTGTTCATGGGAAATTGTGTCTTCCAAATCTAACGCCACCCACTAGTGACGTGCCGTTCGAGCGGTGCGTTCACGGACCTGCGGTCTTTTGAACTCTAGCGAGGAACGGACTTTTTAACGTTCTAAAACAGTCATAAATACCGCAAAACACCGCGGTTAAGCCAGTCTTCGACGATATTACGTGCATAGAACTCAAACAACACAAATAAACCGTCAGAAATGTGTGCAAAAATGAATCCGACAACCAGAGTCTACAGAAACCAACGTTCTTGAACGCGACACACAATGGACCAATCACAGCGTTTTAAGCAGCCATCTTGTCGGTACCGTTTAGCATTAGCTCGGCTCAAAGTACTGGACTCTCTTCCACAAAATAAACGTATTTTTACACCGCAGAAAATACCGTCAATGAGCTAAAACACAACCAAGCTAACTCTCACGCCCCCAGGGGAGGCAGCACTCTAACTGTGTACAACAACGGACTTTACGTCAAACGGAACCGGAATACATCCGGTCCAAACTAGCGGAGTGGGTTTTCCCGAACCTCGGCAAACACGTTGTAACAGATTAGGTAAAAATGGAGCAGCAAATGTGTGACACAGCTTCAACAGAAAATCGCAGATGTAATAGAATGAAACAGGATCGTGACTCGGCGGTCACAACAATGAAAGATGCATGCAGCCTCGTGACACGTAATGAAACGTCTCACAAGCACAGACAAAACATTTATCACGCACCCGCTCCAAGCATACGCTCAAATGTGAATGAAAAATAATTCTAACGGGAAAATAATCCAGACAATGCCACAATTAGCAACTCCCGGACACTCACCAGCCAAAACTATTCTTACAAGCC
This sequence comes from Garcialebias charrua, assembly GCA_038048925.1. Lineage (NCBI taxonomy): Eukaryota > Metazoa > Chordata > Actinopteri > Cyprinodontiformes > Rivulidae > Garcialebias > Garcialebias charrua. The sequence continues at coordinate 25,090 of JBBPBX010040284.1, forward strand.
CAAAACCAGGATGCAAACTAATGCCAACAAACACCGTTAACAAAAATAAGCATCATGTTGCAAACAAACATCAGAAACAAGTGACATCCTCCAGAAAGATGTAGCAAGCATCATGTTTAAAAAAACAACAGTGCCATACTGTAGTGTCCACTCCATGAACTTTAGAAAGGTAGAACCAGCCAGCACAGAAACAGCATAAAAAAGAAAGTTCCCTTACTTTGATTGAAGTGAAGGTAGTCTCTTTGGTTGTCAAAAGTTGCTGTTCAAACCTGGATCAGATGGGACTGCTTATGCAGCAGTGCAACCATCAATGTGAACATGTGAGTTCAGAGAAGCCGACGTAAGATATGAGTTCAGGGCAGGTGTGAGGTCTTGATGTGATGTAGGATGCTGGAGGACGCAGGATGATGCAGGAACATGCAGCATCATTCAGAGATAAGATGTGAGTTCAGGGCAGGTGTGAGGTCCTGATGTGATGGAGGATGCTCGAGGATGCAGGATGATGCAGGAACAAGCAGCATCATTCAGAGGGATGTGAGTTCAGGTCAAGTGTTTGGTCCTGATGCGAGGATGCAGAAGGTATGCATGGTCAGACAGGCGTCCAGGTGTCTGACATGGGTCAGTGATGCCACTGGAGGCAGGAGAGCTGGTCTGTCTGTGAACACAAACAACACACATGTTGAAGTGAACATTACACACAGAGAGATGACACCCCCCCACACACACACACATGCACAAGTTGTGAAAAGGCCTCACGTTCATGTGGAGGAGAGGAGGCAGCGCACGGGTGTTCAGACTGTGGTCAGACAGGCGTCCAGGTGTCTGACATGGGTCAGTGATGCCACTGGAGGCAGGAGAGCTGGTCTGTCTGTGAACACAAACAACACACATGTTGAAGTGAACATTACACACAGAGAGATGACACCCCCCACACACACACACACATGCACAAGTTGTGAAAAGGCCTCACGTTCATGTGGAGGAGAGGAGGCAGCGCACGGGTGTTCAGACTGTGGTCAGACAGGCGTCCAGGTGTCTGACATGGGTCAGTGATGCCACTGGAGGCAGGAGAGCTGGTCTGTCTGTGAACACAAACAACACACATGTTGAAGTGAACATTACACACAGAAAGATGACACCCCCCCCACACACACACACATGCACAAGTTGTGAAAAGGCCTCACGTTGATGTGGAGGAGAGGAGGCATGGAGGAGGCATGGAGGAGGCATGGAGGAGGCATGGAGCATCCCCTCAGTCAGTGTGATTTCATTGCACCCAGGAGGGTTAATCCCCTCAGTCAGTGTGATGCCAGTACACCCAGGAGGGTTAATCCCTCAGTCAGTGTGATGCCAGTACACCCAGGAGGGTTAATCCCTCAGTCAGTGTGATGCCAGTACACCCAGGAGAGGAGGGAACGCAGCAGGTGTCACTGTTAGAAAACAGAAATTTGTAAGTTAACATTACTGTATGTACTGTAATGAAACATATGACCACACAGACAGCAAGGTGTTGTGCTTACAGATAAATTAAACACATCCAAAAACAACTTGTCCTTACTGTGATGTTTGTGTGCTGATGTTTGGACCAGGGGGCGGCCTTTCCACAATGCTTTGGAGGGATGCTGTGGACATGACAAGACACAGGTGGATGATGAAATGTAGCATGAAACTAAACAGAAAAGCAAAATTAAATTCACATTTCATTATGTACTGTACGGTACCTGGATGATGAAGCTGTGCAGGTTAGTGGGGAGATGAGCAGGAGGTCAGTGAAGGTAGGTGTTGCAGAGGCTGGCTGGAGAGGAGGAGACGTCTGTGGACATGAACACAGACAGGTGGGTTAACAGATGAAGTAACATAAAAACAAAACACAAAATCAAAAAGTAAAAGCAAGTTTTCATTACCTTTGTGGAGGGGTGCAGAGGCTGGCTGGCTGAATGACTGGAGTGGAGAGGAGGAGGAGGAGGAGGAGAGGAGCAGGAGCAGCAGACGTCTGTGGACATGAACAGAGACAGGTGGGTTAACAGATGAAGTAACATAAAATAAAACAGAAAATCAAAATATAAATGCAACATTTCTTTACCTTTGGGGACAGGTGCAGGGGAAGGACGGAGGGATGTTTACTGGGGAGAGGGTGAGCTGGATCTGGAGCTGGATCTGGAGCTGGAGCTGGAGCTGGAGCTGGAGCTGGAGATGGAGATGTCCATTGACGGCTGGCTTGCAGCAGCAGAGGTGGATGGCTGTGCAGCAGCAGAGGTGGATGGCATTTCCTCTGCTGCTTCTGCTGCTCCAGCAGATCCTAGAGTCGCTGCAGTGCCCGTGGCTGCAGTGCCCCTCGTAACAAACTGCAGCATGGTGCTCTGCGCGGCCTCCTGTTTTTTATCCTCTAGGATCTGCCGGTAACAAGCCAGACCGTCAAGGATAGTTCGGGATGCCCTGGCGAACCTCTCCCCATCCGCGTCCATTGCCTCCAACTGGTCCAAGACGTGCTGCTGCTCCTTAAAGATCTTGGCCAAGGCCTGCCTCGTGAAGACCTTGGCCGGAGCGGTTGGCCTTTCTTCTTGCTCCTCCTCCTCTACCGGCTGCCTATCCAGCTGCTGCAGGTCCGCAGTAGAAAGCTCCTCGCCTTCTTCAGCCAGCAACTCCCGAACATCTTCAGCCTCAATCTCCAAGTTCATCCTCCTACTCATCTCCACCACACTCTCAATCACACTGCTGATTGAGTCCTCGGGCTCAAGTGAGGGATCAAAAAACTGTGGACAGAGCTTTTTCCACACTCCGTTCAGTGTGCTCTCCCTCACCTGAAGCCAGGACGAATCAATGTGACGCACAGCATGGCGCAGGTTATACTTCTTCCAGAAGTCCTTTAACGTGAACTCTGGAGAGTCGTCTGTTTCCTCCAACGCACTGCGGATGACCCTCTGAAGGTAGTACGCCTTAAAGGTCGATATCACCCCCTGGTCCATTGGCTGGATGAGACTGGTGGTATTGGGTGGCAGGTACACCACCCTCACATTTTGGTTGAGGTCAGTCAGATTTGCGGGGTGACCCGGTGCATTGTCCAACAACAACAGGATGTTAAAGCGAATGCGCTGTCGTCTGCAGTAGCACTGTACGTCCTTGACGAAATATTTGGTAAACCATTTTGAGAACACCTCTTGGGTAACCCAGGCCTTACGGTTTGATGCCCAATACACCGGCAGATCTTTCTTATCAATACGCAGTAAGGCCCTGGGGTTCTCATAATGATTTACCAACAGCGGCTTTAACTTGCAGTCACCAGCAGCATTCGCTCCGAACAGCAACGTGATCCTCTCTTTCCCCACTTTGTGGCCCGGTGCTGTTCTTTCCTCCCTGCTGATGTAGGTGCGGTCGGGCAACCTCTTCCAAAATAGACCAGTCTCATCAACATTGAACACCTGCTGCGGTGTGTATCCCCCCTCCCTTATTATGGCTGCCAGTTTTTCTGGGAATGCGGCTGCTGCCGCCGCATCACCACCTGCTGCCTCTCCTGGTGAAAAAAAACACACACAGGACAAGATTAACCACATGTTACACTGTGTTAAAAATTAAAGCACAGATGAAATGTTTCACTTACCTTGGATTTTTATGCTGTGCAAATTAGCCCTTTGTCGGAACCGATTAAACCACCCCCGTGACGCATGGAAGTCGGGCACCTCCACGCCCTCCCCCATCTCTGCTTTGATATCCTCGTAAATTTTGAGGGCTTTCTCCTGCATCACCATCAAATTCAACGGGATATGCCTCTGGTTGCAGTCCTCTATCCAAAGGACTAGAAGTTGTTCATGAAAAGACAGGTGTGTTAAAACATGAACTGTACTGAACATTACAGAAACATAAAAATTATTTTTAATAAAAGTCTTGTGACCGTGTGTTAAACATCTCAGGTAAACAAAGCACACCTGTAAACAAACATCTCAGGTAAACAAAGCACACCTGTAAACAAACATCTCAGGTAAACAAAGCACACCTGTAAACAAACATCTCAGGTAAACAAAGCACACCTGTAAACAAACATCTCAGGTAAACAAAGCACACCTGTAAACAAACATCTCAGGTAAACAAAGCACACCTGTAAACAAACATCTCAGGTAAACAAAGCACACCTGTAAACAAACATCTCAGGTAAACAAAGCACACCTGTAAACAAACATCTCAGGTAAACAAAGCACACCTGTAAACAAACATCTCAGGTAAAAAAAAAATTTAATGAAACTGTACAGTGCATACAGTATTAAAAATACTGTCCAGGTATTTCTTAAATAATTTCCTATCTAAAAGACGCAATACGTACTGTAAATAAAAAAATTAATTTTCTTACCCATCAGACGCTCAA